>ML834822.1:19476-49259 GCA_009831015.1 Picea engelmannii
ATATATATATATATATATAGTATGATTATTATTTTAAACAATTTATTTTTATATAAATCAATAAAATAATCAATTATAAGGAATTCCAAAACAACACATATTCTTAATCATTAGACCCACTAATATGTATATAATGGAATATATATATTATAATTATATATCATATTTTCAACATAATATATACCCTATCTTAAAAATTAAAAAATTAAAATTTTTTAAAATAAAATAAAAAATTCATAAAAAAAAATCTCATAAAATATTTTCACATATAATTAATGAAATAAGAGTAAATACATATTACCATTTCAATAACATGGCATTAAAATTACATTTAAGCATAACTTTTCCTTTAAAAAAAATTATAACTAAACCGCCAAAATCAGTTGTTAATTTTTCCTAAAAAAAAATTATAGCGAAACTACCAAATCCGTTGTTATCTGGTTGGTAAACTGCAAGAATATGTTGTTATTTTGTTGGATGGAAAATTTACACATGGTATGATGAAGAAGAATGACGGCTTTGATGCATGGAGTATAAAACATGTTTAATCTCATTGCGTTATATAAAAAATCACCTGGTTAGTCGGCTAACTTAAAAGATGATAAGGTTCAACAAATGCGTAGAGGCAACTAAGTCAATCTGGTACTCGATGGATCCAAATGATAAGGGTTAGAAGTTAGTATATCCAGTTTGTGATTGTCAGATAGTTCACTCAACATAATATATTATGTAGATATATAACGAGTGACAGTAACTTCATTTTTATAAATGTAATGAAACAATTAATATAAACCTAATCCTAATAACTTTAACCTTAATCTTAATAATTAATTAATTGTTAATTATCTCCTGCGATAAAAGTTTAGTCGCAAATCTCAGCGTCAATCTGTGGTAAATTTTTCAGTGACAGTGAGCAGAGCTTCCTCAGTGAGAGTATTCTCAACCGTTATAGAGTTAATTGTGTGTAGGATGGTGTGCACCAGAAATGGGAGGAAGCATCGGCATAAGACATGTTTGTGGATATTATATCCCCGTTATATTTTCTCATCCCACAACAAGCATTGCAATATTGAAATCTTAAACCTCTGGAAAAAAAAAAGGCACACATGGATTCAAAAATAAAAAATAAACAGTAAATATGAGAATTATAAAACGTTAATGGCTATTTTATGAACATAAATTGGTGTAAACCTAAATACTTTATGGCTATAAATCATAAATCTAAATCATAAATGAACTGGTAAACTACGAGTACTGCCAGCCAGATGCCAACCATGAAGACTCCAAAATTATGGATTCATGTATGCAACCTAAATAATTATTAAGAACCCCAACCTCAGAAATTAGGGTTTTTTCTAATGGATACGCCTCCCGCCAAGCTGGCTTGTCAGGATTTTCTGCCTTTCCCAATGGCAACCAATCTCTTGACATGCCTGCATAGACAAAGCTCAAGCTGCTGCAAATTAATTGTGTTGGTCCCTTGGATCGTGAAAGAAGTGATGGAATCGAGCCTAAGAAAACTCTCGAAAATTTAGCCAAATTATTGGGCTATTCATCTGAAGAGGAGTCGAAAAGATCGGTATACAAGCCGTTTGAAAAGTTCATTGCCACCAAAAAATCTCAAACGATTCCATCAAGTCACCCAAGCAAAAGCTGGAGGACAAATTGCAGGAGTATCAAGTTTTGGCAAACGACAGAATAATCTATCGGAATAAGAAACGATTGTACGCACTGGCAGAAGTAGTGCACACCATGATTTCTAAGAACATGAAACCATTGTAATTATGATGTTGCCATAAGTAAATGTGGCAGAAATATAAATATAATGTTGTAAAATGATAAAAAGTGAATAGTGGAGTAAATTTGTAATTTCAAGTTTGTTAACCATTTGAATGTGGTAGTTAGATGGTCACACAGTGATTTCTTAATCATATTAAGTAAATGTTAAAAAGTAAACATGTTAACGGAAACTTTTAAAAATGCTAGAAAGTTATGAATATAAGATCTAGTTCATTGATTTGGAAGGACGACTAAGAATATTCCATCATTTCAATTGTTGACCATAAGAATTATTGTTTTAATCCTTTATTAATGTATTATTTCATAATGTATAAATACTTTATTAATACATTAATTTATTAATTAAGAATATATAAATATATTAACTATAATATATTTAAACACAATAACAATTACTTAATATCAATATTTATGTTTTTATATAAATATAAATATTAATATCTTAGGTTATTGATAATACTAATAAATACATCGTCCCGTGGGTGTATGACAGTAGATGATGGAGTTTGTTGTTAAGGCACAAAGGGGACAAAAAAAATCCATCCATGTTAAGGGTTGGTGTGGCTCAGGCCAGGTGTGAACCCCGGGTGATTTGACGGCTTAGAGACCCGTGAGTGACGGTTTCTTAGCCACACATTAGTCCCACATGTCACGGACAAACTAACAAACAAAACAAAAAAATACTAATAAATACATTATTAATAATATATTTAATGTATGAATTAATTAATGTATTAATGTATAAATTGAATAATATACCTTACATTATATATTAATGTGTCATTCAATTAATAAGTTACTTTATATATGAGTGTTAATAAATATTTTAATTTATACATTACATTAATACAATACATCAATGTATCATTACATTATTAATATTTTAGCAATGTATTAATTAATAATGTTTAAATTTATTAAATAATTAATACATTACACTATTAATGTATGAATCAACTACATTACACATTAATGTAATGTAACACATTAATTTAAAGTAATACTTTAATTTATAGATTACATTTATACATTATTATTATTTATTATAAATTAAATACATTTTTAATGTTTTATTAATGTATTAACTAACAGTACTTTATTATTTTTTTGATACTTTATTAATGTATTATTTCATAATGTATAAATATTTTATTAATATATTAATTTATTAATTAAGAATATATAAATATATTAACGATAATATATTTAAACACAATAACAATGACTTAATATACTATTATAATCTATTACTTAATGTAATTGTTAGTGCTTTATTAATACATTAATTAATAATCTATAAATATGTTATTTATAAAATATTTTAACATTATTATAATAACTAGTTAATACATTATTATAATATATTAATTTAAGTGATATATTATTAAAATATTGACTTATCATTATTTTATTAATGTATCATTATCTTATTAATTAATGATGAGGATGATGATTAAGTCCATTAAAACTTAGAAATATTTTATAATTAGTACCTTAATATAATAGTTTAATGTATTATTTATTACTTTAATACTTTTTAATATATGAATGTTTTATTCATGTAGTACTTTATCAATGTATTACTTTATTATTGTATAATAATGTATTAATAATAATAATATATTATTATTTTATAATAATGTATTACTATTATAATAATAATACATTATTATTATAATAATAATAATAATACAGTATTACTATTATAATAATAATATATTATTATTATAATAATAATAATAATACAGTATTACTATTATAATAATAATAATACATTATTAAAGTATGAGTTAATATACTATTATAATTTATTAGATAATGTATTTGTATAATTTATTAGATAATGTATTAATATTTTATTAGATAATGTAGTAATGATCGTATTAAATAAAGAAATAAAATTGAATCACGAGTTTACTAATATTCTTTACAGTCAAGGAAATCAAGGTTATAGAATGATTTTTTTTCTGCTACAAACTTGTTGAAGAATCATTGTACATCCACTATTACAGAGTTGAAGTCGTGTTCTCATGAAAAATCGACGACTACTACGAGTTTTGAAGGCTTGCTCTAGTGAAAAATCGGCTACTATTACCAATGTTTGAGATTCTTGTGAAATGTTTTTAACGTGCTCGTGTAAATTCGGCCACAATATGTATTCTTTGAACCCATGATCTATGAGAAGCATATTTTAATTTTATATCGTTTTTTTTTAAGAAGAAATAACAGTTGCTTTGCTAAATTTTTGAATCAAACAAAATTTTTCAATATATATAGACTTGAAGTCATTACATAGTAGATATTAAGATCTATTAACAACAATTTGGACAGTCAAGATCCATAGCAACAACAATATAGATTTCTTGCTTTCTGTTTGCAATATGTGTGAGAATATTATACTATTTTAATATTGAGTATGTTGTCTCCTATCTTTTTTTCACTAAGAAATAACAGTTTCCTTGCTATTTAATTTTTGAATCAAAAACAACTTTCCAATACATATAGACTCTAAACCATTACATAATCTATATTAAGATAATATAATTCTCTCGCACACCTTGCAAACATGAAGCAAAAGATGTATACTATTGTAGCTATGGATCTTGACTGTCCGAGTTGAGGCCGAGTATGCTAGTGGATAGTTTCCTTCGTAAAGTGCCAGTGATGAATTTGTTGCTCATTGATAAGTCTTAGTTGGAAGCGGTGGTGCACCCATTGCCTATGGACGTAGGGTTTGTTATCAGGCAATCGTCAACATGGTCGAGGTCCCAATAGTCGATGAAGAAGAGTACGTCGTAGTCGTGGTCGTCCCAGCAGAATGTGGTCGGGCAGTAATCTGACGTAATCTGACTCTGCATACGAACTAGCACAGCCGTTAACTCGTGGTTGGTGAACGCTGAAAGGTGGCTTAGGTTTAATAATTGTGTGAATATCTTAATATTTTTTAATGATGTGGCAATAAGTTAATGAACACAGTAATTTTTAAACACTATTAGGTAAATGTAAAAAAGTAAACATATAAACGGATGTCTTTATAACAACTCGGAAGTTAATGGATGAAATCATAGCCATTCATTTATTGTGACGACTAAGAATATTCTAGGCATATTTAATCTCGTCCATAGAAAACTTATTAAGAACTAAAAACCTATTAAATGTGCCCATTGTCAATAGATGTACGCCTTTCGGCGTAACTAGCATAGCCTGCTGGTGAACGCCGGCTTAGGCTTACGGCTGTGTGAATATCTGTGCGAATACCCGAAACGCCTTAATACCTGTGTGAATATCTTAATATTTTTTAATGATGTGGCAATAAGTTAAGGAACACAGTAATTTTTAAACACTATTAGGTAAATGTAAAAAAGTAAACATATAAACGGATGTTTACAGCTTGGAAGTTAATGGATGAAATCATAGCCATTCATTTATTGTAACCACTAAGAATATTCTAGGCATATTTAATCTAGTCCATAGAAAACTTATTAAGCACTAAAAACCTATTAAGTGTGCCCATTATCAATAGATGTACACCTTTAGGCGTAATGAAAAGGCGGCCATGATAAACCCGAGAAGAAATTTGCGATCGGCGAATGGTTACAACATCATCGCCACGTCTCGGGAAATCTCGGCAGATGAAATACTGCCGCTCACACCCTGCACATTCTTCGACGTCAACGTTGTTGTCTTCAAGGAGATAACAGATGTGTAGAAACGCAGAAGGAGGAGGAATCACTCAGTCACATCCATCTCTCCGTCAAAGAAAAAATTTCGTAGGCCCTCCGAGATACCTCGCATCAAGGTCTCCGTGGATAGAAAATGTCAATCCAAGTTGTTGGTTGGCCTTTTATTTCTCCTGGTGGATTTTGATTTGATAACGTATTTGGCGTTTCTCAGACGGAGTAGTATTTTTCAGATTGAATGGCTCCTGCGGCTATTAGATATATTTTATTAGCCACTCATTGCTTCCTTTGGGATTGAAGGTTGTTATACGAATATCATGTAGCCATGAAGTTACAGAAACATATTACCTGTGCTGGGATGAGATAACTGGCGGTATTCATGTGTGCATGTCAGAAGTATTTTATATACTAGTTCCAAAGGTAAGGAGGTTATTGCATGGAGTTTTGGCACTTGCCGAGCCAATCGGACGTTAATATTTCTCTACAAAGACCAAAAAATGCGTATCATGAAGGCCTCATTCAATCTCATTGTTAAAAAAATTTGCACCTATTTTTGATGGTTCCTCCCCATTTAATAATGTTGTCATTTAATAAAATTTTGGAGCGACGAGGTTTTGGAATTTAATATGAGGTATGACTAGTGAGTCGAATCAAAATAGTGAGTAATATTTCAAGAATGTGAGTCTCCATGTGTTAAAAGTTTGATGGAGTTGTTGATGGTGAGGAGGCTGATTCAAAGGACATTATTGATCTGAAGAAACAAAAGTTGATTGCTTTGCAAACCTGGAAGGATTACTATGCGCCAAAGAGAATAAAGGCTACAACTGATTTAACTCGTGAGAAATTACAAAGGGGCACTTGGCAGGAGCTAGAGTTCAAAGAATACAATTTAAATGCACTTGGACAACCCAAGGAAGGTGGCCATCTGGATCCTTTGCTGAAAGAAAGAATACAATTTCAATGCACTTGGACAACCCAAGGAAGGTGGCTATCTGAATCCTTTGCTGAAAGAACGAGCACAATTTAGAGAAATCATCCTAGAAATGGGGTTCGAAGAGATGCCACACCAAAAGAAATAAAACAACTTTGTAAAGAGATGCCACACCAAAAGAGAAAAAAAAACAACTTTGCAAAGAGTAGTTTATACTTTGATGTTCTTTTCCAAGTACAGCAACATCCTGCTCGAGATTCATTTGATATATTTTTCTTAAAAATTCATGCATATACTCAAACATTATCTAAAGATTATTTAGAGAGGGTGCAAGAAATACATGAATATGGTGGCATATGAAGTCTTATATAAATATGTATAATGGAAAACATGTGGAGTCTTATAAATAATGTAATATGGAGTCTTATAAAGGAAGGATATGTTTGATTCATTGTATTCTATTGTTGTTAGTGTAGAGGAATTTATAGTTAGTATAGAGGAACTTAATTGGAAAAGAAAAAGTAATGTTATCGATGGAGTTAGACTAATTCATCTCACCTGATTTGATCGAGTCTTGATTTATGTAAAATATGAGTAAAAGAAGAAAGGAGGGGATTAAAGGTGAGTCTGAGAGGAAGGTAATCCTCTCCACTCATGTAATGTAAGTGGGAGGTAGGTAATGTAAATGGGAGGTAGGTGATCCCTTTCACTCATGTAATGTAAGTCAATTTTTAGCTGACAAGATTGGTTTCTCACCAACGTGAGTCAAAGTTCACAAGAAAATATTTTTTTGAGTTGTTGAGTCAAATGTAGTCTCTGAAAGATTTGAAAGAATAGAGAAGCAAAATCACATTAAAGAGCACTAGGAAGAAAAGAGTAGAGCAGTGAGAACTTAGAGAGAGCATCGATGATGAACATGTTGGCAAAGGTTAAAGGAATCCAAGAGAGACATATTTTCATAGACACACACATGAGAGCTTAAATGACCAGATGATGACACAAGAACAATTAAATTGATGGACCCCCCTTGGAAGAAAAGTTGCAGAATAGTTCTTGAGTTGTGGAATAGTTCTTGAGTTGTGACCTCGAAAGCCAGAAATGGTAGGTTGGTCGAAGTATGATATTCCACCATAGGGTGTGCAAGGAAAAGATGATTCTAATGAGCCACTCACCACTCTGAAGGCACTAGAGAGAAGTGCAACAATAGGATCAAGAGGAACATTGTTGGGTGGGAAAAGAGTAACAGGTCATTAGTGATTTGCAATGTAAACCAAGTAAATTCTATGTGTAATAAAGGATGAAAATACTTAACTAAGGATTAGTTGGAGCAAGTATAACTTCCCCAACTATCCTTCCTATGTATAAATAACCCTAAAGATGAAATACAAACTTGGAATGGAATTCCTTCCCTAAATTCTCTCTTCTTGTTGGGTTAAGTGTGTGTTCTTGATATATTTCAGGATGTAGGTCTGCGTCAATTTTTGTACTACAACAATCATTTAGAGTTTAAAAAATGAAGGTATAAGATTCTTATGACACACAAGTCGGACTGCATAGGAGAAATAAAAGCTCTGAAATGTTCCTTAGGAGACATGAGTTTTATGGTGTCTTGGACATGATCTATTATTCAATGAGGCTTATATAATAGATGAAATAATTATAAACATAGGGTATTTGAGACAACATGAATTCTTTAAGAGGGTAGAGAGATATAAGTTTCTATTCGGTTAATTCTAGAGGACCGTGTGGGTGATAAACTTGAATTTGATCATGAAATATTAACAAGCAATGACCGTGTGGGTGATAAACTTGAATTTGATCATGAAATATTAACAAGCAATGACCGTGTGGGTGATAAACTTGAATTTGATCATGAAATATTAACAAGCAATTCAACCATGAAATGTCATCGACTCATCAAGCAATTTGACCATGAAATATTAGTGATCTAGATTGAATTTTTCAAAGTTTTAAGGAATTTCAGTGCCAACAAAAATATCCATGACCAAATTACTTGTGAGAAAAAAACTACCTTTCTTGAACAGGCTGATTGTGCTACCTTTCTTGTAGAAAATTGCACGAGCAGGCTGATTGTGCTACCTTTCTTGTAGAAACCTTGGGGTTCTTGTTTTGTGTTCTGCTTTCTTTGAATTCCTTCCAACTTGCATTGCTTCCTGTCCTGCTAAATCGATGAAGAGTTTATGTTCTTAGCTGAGCTCGAGGATGTTAGTAAAGCATCATCACTCTTGCTTATGAGTGAAATTCTCACGCCTTATTGGGTCTTATCTCAAGTTTTTGATGAGTGAAATTCTCACGCCTTATTGGGTCTTATCTCAAGTTTTTGAAATCAGTATTCTATGCTCATTACTTTTTTTCGTCATAATCTTGAGTTTACTTTGAATGATTTTCCACCTTACTCTGATTTTTTATTTCTTTGCCATGAATTATATCCCCCAACTTGAAGTATGAGGACCTCCTCGTTTGTGACACCTTTTTTTTTAATTTACATAATTGACCATGTATAACGCATATAGATTTGGTTATTTTGCATGTTATAAAATGTTATTTTGCATAATACATATTGATAGAGTACCTTTAGGATATATTTTTTATTTGTTTTATCTTTTTGATGATCGTGTTGTGTATATTGAATGTTGCTATGAAGTGCTTTGTAGGCTACTTGAGCCAACTTGTAGGATGAAAAAAATGATAAAATTTTACTTTTCATTGCTGAAATAGGATTTGGATAGTCCCTGTTATTGTAGAAATTCTTTGATTTGAAGAAAATATTCTACTATAGCTTTTACCCATTTTCTATAACTTTCCTATAGTAAGCGTTGATGTGATTAAAGTAAAATTATTATGCTAAAAAAACCTCATGATAACTTTTATTGTTGTGAACATGATCCTAACTAGTGTTGATGTGATTAAAGTAAAATTATTATGCTAAAAAAAAACCTCATGATAACTTTTATTGTTGTGAACATGATCCTGTAGAAAAATTGTGTTTTTCTATAGGTTTTCTTGTAGATTTCTTGTCATTGGATTTTTTTTAACTTGGGAATAACGACAAATATTTGTAAAATAAATTTTGGGAAAATGAAAAATGTAAATCAATGGAGGGGAGAAAAGATTGTTTATTTTTTCCTAATGTATGATCATATTGAAAATGAAACTATGGAAATGATGATTGAATATGAAGAAAACCTTATGAAATTCTTACTTCTCGTTTTTTGTTGCAGGTGATTTTGAATTCTTGTAGCCACTCACTATTGTTAATTTTGCAAATATTTTTCTTTTTGTACAGAGAATCAAGTCATTACTAAGATGAGGTTCCTTGGTGCCAACAAAACATAAATATCATTATTTAATATCATTTGTTCTTCTTCAGAACAAGGGTGCCATTGTTGGTTTTCACGAGCACATTTCCTAATCATGTCTTGGAAGGTTTTCATGATGAGGAATTTTTTATTTCTAAGGTCTAAGACTACCTCCATGAATGTTTTCAATCAGAGACTTAGACGCCTCAATGAGGTTTACATCTAAATATTTTATTCGATTTTTTAATTATTATTATTATTATTATTATTTTATTACTTGTTATTGTATCACTCTTTATTATTTGGATGGATCAAGAGAATCTTTGCTATCAATCACATCTAAATTTTGTGCTTTCACTGTGTTTTGTAAATTCCCTCGTTGTCAAAGGCTTGTTGTATTTGTTGTATATATTGAGCCTAAATCCATTTACTAACAAGGGAATTCTTTCTTCATCTATGGTTTTGATTTGAGTTGAACCATTCCCATGGAATTTCACAATGATGTATGGCCCTAACCATCTAGTCATCAATTTTCCTTTAAATTCCTTGAATCTTGAATCAAACAATATGGCCTAGTCTCCTTCCTTGAATTTACCGTGCTTGATGCTCTTTTCATGCCAAAATTTCCTTTGAAGTTGTACCACTTTAGTGTTGAAGAGTGCTTGCATCCTATATTCATATAGGGAATTTAATTGATTCAATATCTCTTGTTGTCCTGATGAGATATCCATGTCTAGTTCATATGTTGTTCTTAAAGTAAGGAATTCAACCTCAATCGGTAGTATGTCCTTCTTATGATATACTAGTTGAGAAGGTGTAAACCTTCTGGTATTCTTCCATGTGATGTTATATGCCCATACTGCATCTATGAGTTTTCTTTCCTAGTCCTTCTAGTTCATGCTTACTATCTTTGTAAGGATATTTTCTAACTCTCTGTTGGTGACTTCATCTTGTCCATTTACCCATGGATGCTAAGGTTTTGAATTTATATGGAAGATATGATGTTGTTCTATGATTTTTTCTATGAGACTTGATGATCCAGGTGGATATCGATAGCCACCCACCTTTTCCAACTGGCTCAAAACAATTTTCTATTAATTTTGGTAATTTACTATTTTTAGCAGATTTTAACTTCCGGGGCCATTTTGGGGCACTAAACGATGTTTTTTGGGAAAATAGGTTTGAAATATTAAATTTCCTTCGATATTTTTCCCAAAATGAATCTCCTCGACGATACCTTTCCAACGGTATATCATATGCCTAAAACGGAGATTGTATACAAAAGTTACGACCCCGAGAAGTTGATGTACTAACTTACCCAAACGAGGCCCACATGACTTTTGGCACTTCATCTCCTAGGGTTAGTTTTTTGGATGTCTAGGGTTTTTGAAATTCTCGTTTATTGTAAAAAAGGATTTCATATCCTTATTGTAATCATCTTCTTGTGAATGCGAGTAGCGGTCACATCTCTTCTCAGAGGTAAGCTGCCACCATTCTAGCGAGTCTTTCACTCTATATTTTTACAGTCTCTGTACATTTATTTCATTAATAGAAATCGTGTATTACTGTATCTCTATGTTTATGGTTGCATCTCTAATATATTTATGTTATATTATTGAATATTTGCGATATCTCTATGCATTTCTTTATTATATCTCCGCTCTCATTTTGTGCCGAAAATAATCTAGATCACTGGTATCAGAGTAGGCTACTCTTGGTCGTTTTTCAGTGCATGTCCCCGATGAGGTCTGAGTATAGAAATTTGGGTCTCTATCTTGTCTCTGTTGAAGACAATCACTCTGACACACCCAAGAAACCCTCCATGGCTAAAGAAAAGAAAAATGATCGAGCAAACGATCCTATAAGTCTGTTGCTTGAGCAAGCTCTCACGCGACAGAGGGAGGAAATGATGGAGAAATTTTCTGACATCCTTCAATGCCTACCGATAGCATCAGACACATCTTCATCAAGCAACCACTTTGGAGGCACCTCACCTTTTAAGGTACATGTCAATTTTGATATTCCTATATTTGAAGGTCAGATAGATGCGGATGTCCTAGATAAATGGTTAAATCTGTTAGAAGGTTATTTCTCTGTTCATAATTTTTTCGACAGAGAAAAGATCATATTCGTGCTCCTTAAGGCTCTCCCCCATGTCAAACATTGGTAGGAAACTTACTAGGATCAGAGTTCCACAGAGGAGTCTAGAATATATGGGGCCGAGCCCACTTGGGATTTTTTTGTGGATGCGGTAAAAGAATAATATTACCATGTTGGCAACTATGAGGACCAGTACATGAGATGGACCACACTGCAGTAAGAGAGGGGCCAAGAAGTTCCAGAGTTTACCAATACCTTCCATACCTTGCGCACCAAGCTGGGTATCAAAGACTCTGAACGACATTTGGTTCCGAAATACCATGGGGCTCTACACATATACATCCAAACTGAAATGGATTTTTTTTACATCTCATCACTCAGTGTTGCTTATCTATATGCTGTTAAAATCGAGAAGAAATTTAAGCACCAGAACAAACAGAAGTTTGGGTCTACAAATCTGCAACAACCAAAGTATGATAAAGAAGGCCCTAACAAATAGCTTCCTGAAAACCAGTCTAAGCCAAGGGAAAAGAAGGGTTAGGGGAAGACGAAGAAGGACACTAGAAAATGGTGCAATTTGCACAAAATCCCATGGCACAACACTGATGAATGTCCCTCAAAACAGTCATTGGTGGCCGATATCAAAGACAAGGAGTCAAAACTTGATTCATAATCTGATTCTGAAAATACTGGTAAAAGAGAGATCATCGACGCAGACCCCACTGCTATTGTCGTGACCACAACAATTCAACTAGAAGAACCAACAGATCTTGAAGAGGGAGAGCACCTTTTTCATTCATAGATGTGGGTGAAGGGGACCCTGCTACATTTTATTGTTGATAGCAGAAGCCAGAACAACCTCATCTCAGTAGAGGTCATCAAACAGTTGATATCCTCAACAACACCACACTCCGAGCCATACAACATCGGGTGGCTTCGCCAATGACGAGATCTTCATGTCAACCAATAATGTCGATTGTCATATGGCATTGAGCCCTTCAAGGATGAGGTATTATGTGATGTTTCCCCATATGGATGTCTTTGATATTCTCTTGGGCCAACCATATATGTGGAAGTGCCATGTTATTTACGAGTCTCAACCCCACAGTGTCATTGTTACTTTGGGGGGTCATCTCTACAGAATACCAGAGGTATTTCTGACTATTGTTCCACCTAAACAGTTCTGCAAGGTAGTATCTCATACTACAAAATTTAGCTTCTTCACAATCTGTTCAAAAGGGGAATAGAAGGACATTGCAACCACTACAACCTCACCCCAAGCACCTTTTATCCAACAAAAATAGATCGACAAGGTTGAAAAAAAGCGCAAAGATTCCTTCTTCACACCATCCTCTCATGTATCTCAACTTGTTTAACAGCCTCAACCTCAACAAGTTCATTACAGACTTCCACAAACTAAGCAATGCAACGTCTCCAACAAGGAAAGTAGCTCACCTAGATGCAAAGTCAGCAAACTCTTTTCCCTCTCCCCCGGGAACTCAACGTAATGGAGACCATTTCTTCCTAAGGAGGGAGGATTGATCCCGATGGATATCGATGACCACCCACCTTTTCCAACTGGCTCAAAACAATTTTCTGGCAATTTTGGTAATTTACTATTTTTAGCAGGTTTTAACTTCTGGGGCCATTTTGGGGCACTAAACGATGTTTTTTTGGGAAAACAGGTTTGCATTATCATTTTTTTTTTATATATTTCACCTAAAATGAATCTCCTCGACGATATCTTTCCAACGGGCTATCATAAGCCTAAAACGAAGATCGTATGCAAAAGTTACGACCCCGGGAAGTTGATGTACTAACTTACCCAAACGGGGCCCACATGACTATTGGTGCTTCATCTCCTAGGGTTAGGGTTTTGGATGTCTAGGGTTTTTGGCATTCAATTTTATTGTAAAAAAGGATTTCATAGCCTCATTTTAATCATCTTCTTGCTAATGTGAGTAGTGATCACATCTCTTCTCAGAGATAAGTTGTCACCATTCTAGCGAGTCTTTCACTCTGTATTTTTACAATCTCTGTACATTTATTTCATTAATAAAAATTGTGTATTACTGTATCTTTGTGTTTATGGTTGGATCTCTGATATTTTTTGTTATATTATTGAATATCATCGATATCTCTGTGCATTTCTTTATTATATCTCCGCTCTCATTTCGTGCCGAAAATAGTTCGGATCACTTGAGGTAAATTGAGCTCCTTGATCTGTTACTATCTCTCTAGGATATCCAAATATCGAAATATACTCTCTTGTAGGAATTCAACCACTCTATCGTCTATAACATCATTTGTCTCTTTCAATTCATCCCTTTTGGTTAAGTAATTAATACACACTAGTAATTACTTCTTCTGTCTGGAAGGTGGGTCAATTGGCTCTGCAAAGTCCAAACCCCACTTTTCAAAATGTTATAGTGAGACATGGTACTATAAGGGTATTTAATTTCTCTTTGTATTTTTTCCCATCGTTTGACACTCATCACAGTGATAGGTACATTATTGAGCATCTTTATGTAATGTTGGTTAGTAGTAACCAACTTGTAGGATTTTGTAGGCTTTCATCTTTGCTACATAGTTTCCTCCACCAAGTTCAACATGGCAGGAATGGAGGATATCATGCACGTCATTGTATTTTATGCATCTGATGATAATATGATATTTCCCAAGTTTGAATAGATATCCTACAACTCAAGTATATGTTGTACTCTTTCTAACAATTTTTCATCTTTCCCTATAGGAAAAATATTGGGGAAACCTCCTTGTTGTCAAATACTTGGCTATGTCAACAAAGAAAGGTGTTTGTGTTGAGATTGCAAAGAGGTGTTCATCTAAAAAAATATTATTTATCAGGTCTCCTTTTGTATGAATTGTTAACCTGGATAAGAAATCTACAACAATATTCTACTTTCTTGGTTTGGCAATAATGGTTAGATAAAATTGTTGTAACAATAAAATCCACTTGATTATTATACCATTAATGTCAGGTTTGTTTGTTAAATATCTAATGGAAACATGATCAATGTGTAAAAAACTTGATATATTGTAACATATTGTCTAAATTTGTTAATAACATGAACTGCTGCTAGAATTTTTTCAGTAACAATGTAGTTTATCTCTACACCAAGCAATATTTTTCTTATGAAAAAGATGGAATAAGGATTATTATCTTTATTCTATCCCAAAACTGCTCTCATTTCCTTTTATGAGGCATCAGTATGAATATGAAAAGTAAGAGTCTGATTAGGACCTTGTACATCATGAGTTGTTGTGAGTCTTTCTTTGACAGTTTCAAACTATTCTTGACATTATAAAGTCCAACATAAGTCTATATATTTGGACAACAAGGTAAACATAGGAGAGGTTATTTTACTAAATTATTTAATAAATATCTTTTAAGAACCTACATGTCCAAGAAAAATTCTAATGTATTTTTGTTTCGAAGGGGTAGGTAGAAGTGTGATAATATTCATTTTATTTTGATCTAATTCAATCCCTCTATATTACAAATGGTGTCCTAGTACAATTCCCTCATTCATAAGAATGTTGCACTTTTCATGGATAAGATAGAGGTTCATCTCTTCACACCTATGGATAAATTTATCAATATTATCTAATGCTTCATCAAATGAGTGTCTATAAGGATTGAATTCATGATCCATATAGATTTCTACTTTGTCATGGATAAGGTTTGAAAATATGCTAAGTATGGCTCTCTGAAATGTGGTTGGAGAATTACATAGGGAAAATGGAATAAATTTATAAGAAAAGATTCCCCAAGGGTAGGTGAATATTGTCTTATCCTGATCTTGAGGGCTTATTTGTATCTGGTTATATCCTGGTTATATCCACTAAATCCATCTAGCAATGAGAAATATTTGTTTCCAGCTAAAACAACTAGAACTTGGTCAATGAAGGGTGAATGTAAATGATATTTCTGGTAGCCTTGTTTAATTCCATTTAATCCCCATTTAATGTAACAATCCCCAACTAAATTGAGAATCATTACTACCTGGAAAAAAAAATATAATTGAATTTGTTTGTCCACTAAATTCTTGTAGCTTACCAGCTACGAATTTCACACAGAGATTTGAACATTTATTGATATCATCAAATAGATTCATCTACAACATTCTAAAATAAACATAAAATACATATCATAAACTTAAATACAACAACATATAAATTTTTCTCGTACAAAGATTTAATACAAAACAATTAAACTCATAATGCAACACAAAAACAAGATAAACACTTATCTTTTAAAAATGGTTTTGCGACCAGCTGCTTAGGATGGACATTCCACCCAACCATAGACTTGTGATTCAAAATATCAACAAAAAATCACCCATGATATGGGGATAGAAATCCAAAAAAGAGGGTGGTCTCTTAGTGTCCACTTAGAGCTCATAAAATCCCACAACCCACTAGTATTCCACTAAAACTATCTTGATTTTCCACAAGCTCTCTTCCTCTCAACTTTCCCAACCCAATGAATGTACCCCTTCACTTCTCTCATTCCATTATGAATCCAATTCATTTATCAGGGTCTCGTTGGCACATGTAACCAGGACTATCTCTATCGGAAAATTGAAGGGAGCTCCATACTAGGAAAAACAACAACAAACACTTTCTATTACACTGCAACTCACACAAAAATTCGCTCTTTAGGATTGAAAACCTGGCTCTTCAGTATTCTTCTTTAGAATTCTCAATCATGCTCCAAACTTTTCCATCCATGGTTTCTCTAGATCCCATCTCTTATTTTCTTCTCTCCCTTTATTGTTCATGTAAAACATTGATTGACTCAAACTGTTGTAATTTCCCATAAAAAATTTATCTCCTTTGTCTTTATTGCTTGAATCACACACTTTCCCAAGACGATTATACTCAACCTCCATGGTACCAATAACTATGGGATGTGACTTATCACACACACCCTCTTACATGTATTCAATGATTGGATTTGGGAACAAGCAACAACAAATTAGAAGGTTCATATACGAAGAGTAATTTTTAGGAAGTGGGTGGAATTAATAGATATGGGTAATTCCCCCTTGGAACCCTTTTATAGATTCTATTAGACCATCCACTTTATTGTGTATTAATTCATCCCCCGTCTTTGTCCATATCCTGTAGTAGATGGTATCACATTTTATTATTAAAATTCAGAAATATAATTCACATATACATCACTTTGTCATAGCCACACATTATATCTACATTAAGCATACATTAAATTAGGGATTATAGAAAAGATATTAAATTCTACCTCTCCTACAATTGTGCATCATCCTTGATGCACACTATGTTGATATCTATATCTATATATATACAAATTTACATCATGATACTAAGAGATAGAATTATGCAATTTACAACTCCAACAACAGTTCCAGCCAAAGTCTTGTGTTCCTCTAAACCCGCTGACCCAAGGAATGTACCCTATTCACCATTCTCAATCCATTTTGCTATACCAATGTTTTATGAAGGCCCCTGATGTAGTTTGGCTAGGAATCTGAGATGTGGTTCCAGAACTCTAGCTACTCAAAATGGAGTCTTCCATCCTTATATTCTATTTTCTTCAATTTGTAAAAATATTATGGATATTATTCCCACATGATTTCTTGATTCTCCCCTGTATAATATTTAGGATCATATGATTTCCATTGAACCTTTTCCAACCCTATGTATTTTGTCCTGAGAAATTTGACTCTCCATTCAAGGATGTGTACTTGTTCCACCTAGAAATCCCCTTCGTGTTCCACCTAGATCACAATCCAACCAATTATGTGGTTAGGGTAAGTCACACATTTATTTAATAATGACACATGAAATACATTTTTCACTCTCATGGACGAATATAATGCTAGTAGTTATGAAACTGGCCCTATCTTTTATAAGATTTCAAAATTTCCACAATATATTGCTGCCAAGATTGGAAAATTTCCTAATATTAGCAAACTTTTTTTTTTCCTTCTCTTTTAAAAACACATGTTTCCCACTTTGAAATTTCTAAAGATTATGTTTTTTTCTGCATAAATTTTCTGACTATCTTGGCCAGCCTTTGAATTCTACTTGATATTTGTCATTTTCTCTTCCCTTTGCTTCAAAAAATATGGCCCAATAATTGCTATGTCTTCTTGATTATCCCATATCACTAGTGTGTTACATTTCCTTCCATATAATCCTTTAAAAGGACTCATTTTTAATGAGGATTGATACCCATTATTGTAAGAAAATTAGACTAAATGAATATAATATTACCATTTTGATGGTTGGTCCATTATATACATTTTGAGCATGTCTTCACTTATTTTGTTATTCCTCCTCGTTTTCCCATTTGACTTTGGGTGATACATTGTAATAATATTTATATTTGTCACAAAAACTTTGAACAAACCCTTCCAAAAATTAGAAGTAAATTTTTGGTCTTCATTTGAAACTATTTCCTTGGGCACTCCATGTGGCCTAGAAATGTATTTCGTGTAGATTTCTACTATATGTGTTTCCTTTTGTGTTCTCTTCATGGGAATAAAATGTGTTTCCTTATTTAACTTATCCACCACCACCATGATGGAATCATGTTGCTTCATTTTTTGGGGTAGCTTTGTAATAAAATCAATTGTAACAGCCTCCCACTTCCATTATGGAAAGGAAAATGGTTGTAATATTTCCGATGGATGTCTATGTTTGATATTCACCTTTTGACACTCTAGACATATGGATATGTAATTAGCCACTTATTTCTTCATTTCAGGAAACAAATATTGGCTTCTTACAACTGCAAATGTTTTCTTATATCCTCGATGCTCAACATATGGCACATTATGCATTTCCCTCATCACTATACTTTTAGTTCATTGGAATTCGACTCATATACCTTGCCTCTATACATGAGAATTCCATCCTCTTTCAACTCATAATAATTAAATTTCCATGATAAAGTTTTTGTTGTAATGTTTCTTTTATTTTAAAATAATGCTTATTTGAATTTGTTGCTGCAATAATTTTATGTTTTGGATCAGTCTTGTACATGCTAACAGATGAAATATGCATTTCATGAGATTTTCTATTGAATACATCAACCACTTTATTCTCTTTTCCTTTGATGTGATTAATTTCAAAGTCACACTCACTAAGAAATTCAAGCCATCTAGTTTTCTTGGCATTTAATATTGGCTATCCAAAAAAATGTTTCTGACCACAGTGGTCTATCCTTAGCTCACATTTCCTCCTGATGAGGTAATGTATCCAGATTTTTAATTCATTTACAAGTAATGTTAATTCCAAGTCACGTGTACCATAATTCCTCTCACGCTCTTAATGTTTTGGACTCATATCATACCACATTATATTTTTGTGTGAGTATTTCGGCGATCCCTTCCTTACATGAATCAATGCACACAAAAATATCTTCATTAGGATATGAAATCTTCAATATTGGTGCAATTGTCAAAATATCTTTTAGCTGCTGAAAATTTTCTTCACACTTGGGAGTCCATTAAAATTTCACTCCCTTCTTTTGCAAAGAAGTGATTGGGCTTGCGATATTTGAGAATTATTTTATGAATCTTTGATAATAACTATAAATACCCATGAATGATCTACCTCTATCACATTTCTTGGTGTTTTCCATCCTCTAATGGCCTCTATATTCTTGGGATCCACTGTTATACCATCTATTGAAATAATATTCCCCAAGTAGTTAATCGTCTCTTGATAAAAGATGCAATTACTCAGCTTGCATACAAATTACGCTCTCTTAAAACTTTTAGCACCACTATTAAATGTTTCTCATGGTCCTCTTGTGTCTTTGAGTAGATGAGTATATCATCTAGGAGCACAATTACAAACTTGTCCAAGTATTCCTTAAACACTTCATTCATTAAGCACGTGAAAACTGTTGGTGCATTTGATAGCCCAAATGGAACTACCGTGAATTCATAATTCTTATATCTTGTCTTGAATGTTGTATTTTTCATATCATCTTCCTTTATCCTCACTTTATGATAACTTTATATCAAGTCAATCTTGGAAAAGTTTCTTGGACCTTTTAGCCGATCAAATATATCATCAATCCTTGTAAAATGATATTTTTTTTTATGGTGACATTATTCAATTGTATGAAATCAATAGATAGTCTTAATGCTCCATATTTATTCTTTACAAAAATCAGTGGGTCTCCCCAAGGTGACACACTTGGGTGTATATACCCCTTATTTAACAACTCTTCAAGATGCACCTACAATTCTTTCAAATCTGGTGTGCCCATTCTGTAAGGTGTCTTGGACAATGGGGAAACTCTTGGAACCAAATAAATAAAGAAATCAATGTCTCTCCTTGGTGGCATTCCAATAATTTCCCCCCAAAAATCTTCAAAATCCCTTAAGATTGGATGGTCTTCAATAATTTCCACTTTATCTTTGGTTGCCTCTTCCATATGGGCTGCAAAAATATGGCATCCCTTCTTAAAACACTTTTTCAAATACATAGATGAAATTTTTCTAACAACTACAACCCTTAGAATAAATTTAACCTTGCCTTGCTACTCTTCTCCATCAAGAAAAGTGATTTTCTTGTTGTAATAGTCTAGGATAGCATGGTGTTTTTCCAACCAATCCATACCAATTAGACAATCATATGAACCCAATGGTATGATGTTCACATGATGCAGAAGCATCACTGCACATCATAAAACGTCTTAGCGGATAGCGCATCAACGCACTAGGAGGGAGTGGATCCCAAAGAAGGACGCGTCGGTCCTTTCAAATTTTGAGCTTAAATTTAAAATTTAATGAAATTAAAGTTTGAAGGCTCAAGGAAAGATGAGCCCCTTTCTTTGTATAGGTCAAGTTATTGTAACAGGTAGAGTCACCTTTAATGGTTGACAGTTAGGTGGATCTAGATCCGATTCGGACTAGATGGCGATTAAATGTAATTTAATGTGAGTAGGAGGAGGAAGATTCAGGGAGCCCCTATTTTGTAAAAAGATCAATGTATTGAGAATTAGCATTAGTGAAAGCAGAGAATTAGGAGACGGGATGAGAGGAGAAGAGTTGAAGACTCTATTATAGTCTAGCTTTGTAAACATTTGTACATAACCATTCAAATTAATATAAAAAGTAGTTTTTCCTGCATATGAGATTTTTGTGTTTTTATGTGTGTTTTATGAATGTTTTCTTTATGTTTTAGATATGTTGTTATGCATGTATGGTTCCTTTTGTAGGAATTAGATAGATTTCCTTATCTGTATTTTTCTGAGTGTTCTAGGATCTTAGGATTGTGCAAGGAGTCCACACTAGAGTAATTGAAATACTCTATGAATCCAGTGCAAGGAGAGTGCACTTGAACTCTATTTAGAGTTCATAGAAGAGCATGTCAGGTGGGAACACCAGAGAAAGTCATAAATCTCAGAAGGAGTAGTGCAAGGAGTGCACAACAGAGTTGTTGAAAACTCTGAGAGAGAGCGCAAGGAGTGTGCCTACACTCATAGTAGTGTAAAATCTCAGAAGGGAATGTTGTCCCAGGGAGACATGCCAGAGTTACTGAACACTCCGAGGAAAGGATTTGCAAATAAGGTACACCAGATTTACTGAAAACTATGAGGAAGGAATCTATGTAAGGAGTGCATTGAGAAAGCACAAGGAGTGCGCCAAAAACAAAGAGTTTTAAGTTTCAAGCTCTAGAGGAAAGAGTTTGAGTGCGAGGAGGGGACAATAAATATTTTGGGAAGCAAAGGGCCAAGACCCTTAGAAATTTGAGCAAGTTCAAGGCTTAGGAGAAATAGTGTCATTGTGGATAGAGAGCCCTACAAGGAGTGCATAAGGCAAAGACAACCCTAGTCTTGGACTATGGGAGAAGTGCAAGGTGTGCGCAAAAATAAATTATTCTCAAAGTTCAAAGCTCATGAGGTGCACTGCAGGAAGAGGCCCAACAGTTGGAGGCACAAAGTGCCTAAATATATTAGGGTTGACGAAGCTTAGGAAGGATAGCAAGATTCAAGTCTCAAAAGGGAAGATCCTTTCATTTGGAAGATGAAGGATAAGATTAGTTCAGGAGGAGCTGAAGTCCTTCACGATTGTTGGCTCTAGAGAAGGGATGTAGAAGTTAATCCTTCGAGCCCTTTGGACTTCGCGGGTCTGATGAATTGGGTATATTCGTCGTAAAGGACGTGAATTACCCAAAGTCTTGAAGTCCTAAAGTTAATCTGGGAAGTAGATCTGAGGATTCGCGGGAGCTATCCCGACCGTCAAATCTACGATGTAGTTAGCTTGGCATTGATTGCTTCAGGAGGACAAGGGTATTGTAATGTCATAACACCAAAGGAAGGAGTAGATATCGACCATCCATCATAAAGGATGCGTAGCGACAGATCCTTTAGTCTGGATACTAGACACTTCGAGATTTTATAGGCAGGGAGCGGGAAAAATCACTGAAGTCCCTATGTGTCAGAGTTTATCCTAGTCATTGCTACTAAGAGACATGTGGCACCAGATACTATACTTCAGAGGTTTATCACTCTGGAATATTCAGCATGTGGAGTTGAAAAACTCACGAACTCCCAAATATCGGAGTAAGTCCTGACCATTGATGGAAGAGAGTATGTGTCAACAGATCTGGTGGTATAACATTCCGGAGAAAGCAGAGAGTAGAGTGGAGAAAACTCCTGAAGAGTCACGAGCTGTAAAAGATATGAGTTGTTCATTGGTAAGGATAGGTGTCGCTAGATCTCTCACTCTGGAGCAGTAGTACTCTAGAAGAGTTGAAGAGGGGAGGTGCGAGGACTCCTGAAGGATAGAGTCTCAAATTCATCTTAGTCATTCGTGAAGGAGGATGTGTGGCAGAATATCTTCCACTTCAGAGAAAATTCACTCCCGAAGAAAGTGGAGTTGGAGGAGAAAAAAATACCGAAGGATTTTTATGCTAGAGTCCACCTGAGCCATCGATCTCAGAGGACATTTGTCAGAATATCTGACACTCTAGAAGGACTTCACTTCATAGGTTTGTGGTTGTGAGTACTTGGGAATTCATCAAAGCGTAGAATCCTGAAGTAAATTGGAACCGTTGATGTTTTGTGGACGTGTGGTGTAATATTGCGTAGTCCATAGACTTGGCACTCCAGAAGACTCAATGGGAGGTGTTTCAAAACTCACCAAAGTGCCTAAGCCTAAAGTTTCAGTGGGTTTTTGATCTGGAAAGGGAGAAGGGCCCGTCGATCCCTCTCCCATCATTTCAAAACTTCACCAGTTCGAAGTTCAAATGAATTGGCGAGTGTTGAAGTGAAAATGCCCGAAGCCCGAAGTTCTGAAAGAACCCTTTGAGTAGGCACTGGGTCACAGCATGAGGTCATATGAAGGAAGGGGCTTAGCATGGAAAGCTAGTGCATGTTGTTCAAATACTCCAGAAGAGCCAAGAAAGAGCCCGAGGGTTTGGAAGAACCTGCACTTTGGTGAAAGGGGAACCTAGAGAGAGTTAAAGGAAACAAAATTCTCATACCCCACCACTTAAAAGAGAACCTAGGGGTCAGTTGTGTTACAAATTGGTATCATAGCACAACAACAACACTTGGACTACTTGGGCTCATGCACGGGTCATATGAAAATATTTCTAGAGAACTTTAAGGGGTAACACCCTATCTTATCGCATTCTTATGAGACTTAGAAAACCTCTACTGAGGAGAGGAATGAGATCCTCTACTGTTGATAGATGTTTTGGAAACTGACATTGTATGTTGCTAATGTTCCCAAATAAAGAAGTTGACTTCATTGTGAAATTGTTCGTGTTGTTGTAAAGTCATAATATTTGGTTACCAAAGCTAGGACGAGCCTGTGGAGAATATTACTACCAAACATAAATCATCTACATAAGTTCCTTAAGTAGAAGAATGCAGATTTAAAACACAATTGGGATTTTAACCAATAAGATTGAATCATGCTAAGTCTGTGACAAAGGAATCCTAGCATTTCTTTGAGAAATGATAGTCGGTCCTATAGGAGTGGGGTTATGCTGATGGACACTAATAGCAAGACTTGGATGTGAACGGATGGAAAGGATCTGTAGTATTAATAACTACTACTTTAATGGAGGGTTAAACCTTGTATATGTGTATAATCCCTCATGATCAAAGGAATGAGTCTAGTGACCATTCCCTGAAAAGGGAGAGCATGTGCAACTCTCAGGTTTCAAAGTGGACTAATAAATAGATTTAGTTTCTGTGTACAATAGTTATTGGACATGGTTTTTATAATCAAGATGATAAAGGGAGTTGTAGAAATATAGAGTGATTGAGTGAGAACTCAAAGCAACATCCCTTTCTTGGTGGATAGGAAACTAATATTGCAGAGTTCTTGTGGGAGGAGGAGACTGACCTTCATCCATGACTGTACTGAATAGAAGGAAGAATTCTAGGTGTAATGGTTAAGAGTTCTCTTGACCTAAAGATATTCCAGATTTCCGAACTAGGATACTTAGTAAGTAACATAATTCAAAATTTCATTTGGGCTCTAAGGGAATAGTCCAAATGGTATTAGACATTAAATTGTTAAAATTAAGGTAGAATGGTTGATTAAATGTTGATCTTGAAGGTGGTAAAGGAAGTGTTGGGGCACTTCTAGAAGCCAATGGGTCAGATTGACATCTAGTGGTGGATGGTAGCCATATAGATATAGTTGGACCCTAGTGAAGAGAATCTAGAAAGAGGATCTCCTTGATTGAGAGATCTACTAATCAAGACCAATTGGAAGCCAAATTGGTTGTCCTCTTACCTTGGGCATGGTTTTAATTGCCCATATTGTATTTATAAGTTGGGTAATGTTTTCATGAAAGTTGAGGCAAGAATGTTCTCTTGCTAGTTGTTATCACATAGAAAGGGAAACTTAGTTATGACTATGTACGTTAAACTTACAGGTGGATATCTTGTGAATGACTACAAGCTCTCAACTGAGAGGGAAGCTCAGTGTTGAGTGTTCCTATGAGGCTTGTCATAAGGATGACAACAATATCCTTGGAGGAGGATCTGGAAGACTAATATTAATACCAATTAGGTATGAGAGATATTAAATGTGCAAGTGATGCACATGCATGATGTAAGCATAAATGTATACTAAAGGCACAATATCATTTCCTTGATGAGTGATGTGTAAGGAAATAATTGCACTTGCCAAGATTAAGAGAATACCATGGATGCATGGTTGACTCCATTTTGAAGAGTCATGGAATTTCTGTTTTGAATGATATCTTAAGGGGGATGCACTCCATTCCCTCATGAAGACTAGTATAAATAAATGAAAGAGTAAATGAGCAAGGATGGTCTGTTGTCAGGATAAGAGGCAAATGTTTATGCCTTGAGAATCACATAAGAATGAGTTTGAAAAATCATGAGTTGACTAATTTTAGAATAGATATGTATGTAGGTTGCGAAATATACCCATGGAAGATACACAAAAACTTTTGATTATGCATATGGTTAAGTACATCATGGATGTAAGTTAACAAAACCAGAATATGTATGGGTACATAATTTGGTTGCATGAAAAAGATGCATGTTTATATTCCTTATGGAATATTTGGTAAACAACTAAAGATAACTTAAGGCTAAGGCCATCACAGATAGTGATGGACATGCAATAAGGAAGTTGCATGCTGAGGGAGTTCCCTGTGGAAGAACTATGTGAAAACTATGTTAGGAGTTCAGAGTCACAACCTTAATAACTGTTGAAAAACTAAGCAGTTAGATACAAGCTTATATATATAAGAATATTGGATTACATTTTGAAAGCATCATGTCATAAATAGAATACTATTGAATGAATGAATGAGTATGTTTGATTAAATAGTCTTGGTTGAAGCCATGTTAAGAAACGAAAGTGAGGCATTTACAGATAACTCAGCTGGGATGAAAAGTCCCAGGCTGTCTAGAAATAATTGGAAGAAGGGGAGAGCCCTCAATTCTTTTCTTGCTCAGTATTATGTTTTATCTGGGATGAAAGAGTTGGTACACAGGTGAAAGTAAATGTTTTGGCACCATAGTAATGGTGGTCGTATTTTTATAGAATAAATGGAGATTTATTTGTGTTGCACTCATGAAAACATTAAGGGTAATGTGATGAAGTGCATAAAGATGTGCTAGGACATGTCCGAAAATGTTTTATTGTCTTAAAGTTATGCACAAAATTTTTGAAAGGAAGTTGTATGCCACAGATACCCAAGTAGAGTATCATTCGGGAAGAAAACCCCGATCGAATTAGGATACTCAAGAACCTGAAAAAGGAGAATAATGTCAGCCGATCATTAGAGGGAAGACTGATCGCAATCATCAAATCGAATGCAATATCCACTAGAGTTAACGGATCAAACACCAACCATTCGATTTGATCGACAGTTAGGAATTATTGCAGAGCGCGACGGCGAAATTAACAGACATGCTAGTTCATGGCCCGCAATCAACCAACACCATTGATCTCGTTGGGTTGGAAGATCAACAACCACGATTGGATAGAGTTGGGTGAACATTTTTCCATAGTGGGCCCCAAAATCACTGTGAACCATCGATCTATGAACAAATATCGATGGTTGGGAATCATTGCGGAGCGTGAAGGTGAAATTAATAGAGGTGATAGTTCATGACCCGCAATCAACCAACATCGTTGATCTCATTGGGGGCCAGGGCAGAGAATCAAAAACCACAATTAAAAGAGTTGGGCGAGCACTTTTTATATTGTAGAGATCGAACTCTCTGATAAAGAGAGAGGATATTGGGATTCCGAAATCACTATGAACCATCGATCTGTGAACGATCAGTGGGAGAACTTGCAAGGAACCCATGCGTTAAGGTCGCATAAAACACGTTCTGTGATTGGATTTTGTGGTTGAGTTTAGCACATCTAAGCTCTGTGTCAACCTAATTTATTGGTCAAACACTTCTGTGTTGGCATTATTATTATTATTATCTGGAAATCATGTTGTTAAAATCGATCGAGGGCTAAGATCAATGTCTCATGATCATTGTGGATATTGCATATGCACACGGGTTAACGTCGAGAGCTATACCCATAATTTAAATTCAATATAGTGTTGTTTGGAGTTTGGGATCTGATCATAGATCGGATGACCCATATCCATTGCGGAGATTGGAAGGAGAATTAAATCATGAGCTAGTTGAGGTTCTGCAATCCCTTGCAGTCGTTGGATTTGGGGGAAGACAAATCTTCACTGTCGAATTGGAGATAAGGGGTTTAGCCAGGATCATAGCACCCAAACACGAGATATGAAAGGGTAGCACCTGAAAATAATAGATTTGAGGTCACAAATATCGGTCGCATGGAGAGAAAACGGAGTTCCTTCGGCCCAGTCAAGGAAGATAGACTTTAAACTTTGTGTTAGACTGTGGTCACAAGGACTGGGTCTAAGGAAATAAAGGTGCTCATAGCTAGCACATTGCATGGAATTTATCGAGGAAATGTATATTTGCATGAAAGGGGGACCTTCCAAAATTTTTATGTACATTATATGGATTACAAAGGAATGCTTAAAGGAATTCACGTGAAACCTAGAGTTTCATGCATGACTATTTTAGGGTTGTGATCAATTCGGAGAAGAAAATATGGTTCTGCTAAAATAATAATTATGGACAGAAGTTGGTTGAATTCCAACACACCTTGGCGAGAGTGCCTAACCTGAAAAGTGATAATCTAAAAACAATACAAGGGCACATTATGTGTGAATGTGGCCATAGATATTGACACATTGATTAAATTCACATAATTTTGAATTGCATCTAGAAAGGTTGATGTACTTAACTGATACATGTGTAAGGAATGAAATTTCCTTTTTCTTTATATCCCCGAATATATAAAAAGTGATTTGATTGCTAGCATGCACAATTTAAGAATTGTTTGTGATGACATTATAAAGGTGCAATGAAAATATATGTGCATGGGAAACTAACAGTTTGTTTGGATGATTGAAGTTGAAAGTGCAGGAAGAAAAGAGTCTTAGATATGGTAGTGCTATACGTCCATAAGGAAGACTAATTACCTACTGAACCAAACCACAAAGAATGGTATTTTATTTGAAGCAAATGCATTTGATTGTTAGTGTGCATAGTCCTAAAATTATTTGTGAACTACTGCAAGTGTGCAATGAACATATAATGTTCATGAGAACTAACAACTTTTTTGGTTGAGGGATGTTGAAATTGCAGGAAGCAAAGGATCTTGGATATGGTAGTGTTGTAAGCCCATAAGGAAGACCAAAATTTCTTGTTGAGCCAAACAAATATGGCAAGGAAAGTCCCATAATTGGTGGATCTGGTTCCGTGCGGAACAAATCTAAAAACAAAATGTGGAATTTGGAAATCTGTGGGTGACAGATTTACAAGAAACAATTCTGAATTTAGAATTTATGATGATGTCTCATGAATTTCTGTATACCTGTGATACATGTGAGAAGAAAAGATATATCCAGAAAGGACAGAAGAAGGTTGTCCCGATGAAAATCATGAAAGAGGCCATTGTTGAGACATGAGAACCCTGTGGTAAGTCATGATTGCTTGGAATATGTTCTGTTGAGGTCACACAAGCCGAAGGGATGCCTCGGTAGAGAAATTCTGAGGGATGTCTCGACTGTAAGGCTCGATGAAGTCTCTGGAATTCTTCGTGTGTGAGAAAACCTTGGCAAGGCAAGATGGATCACCCTGTGATGTCTCGTTTCGAAGAGTAGCCCAGCAGGGAGTGACTTAGTAGTCTATGTGTTCTCGTAGACTATAGTCAGGCACAAACAGAGAACAAGATGGAGAAATAAGGAGGAATTGATGGCTAAACGATGAATTAAGCCAAAAATACTTAGGAAAAGTCATTTAAGCCTAACTCAATGAAGAATTAGAATGAAAAGGTGCTAAAGGGGGACTTAATTAATTAATTATTCACCTTAGGAGGAAAAGATCCTAGCTTAAGTGAGGTCAATGGTGAATTAGATTGGGAAAGGCATAAAGGGAAGAATTTGACCTAATTCCTCATTATGCATTGTTATGATTTGATGTTGAGAGTTTCTAGAGGAGGAAGAGAGCCGACCTTACTGTTTTGTGGATTTGTGGAGGAAACCACCACCATTGATTGATTTCGGTGTTGAGAGACACACCCTAGCCCATCAGAGATACCATCCAGGTATTTCACTATACATTTCAGGAGTATCCATTGTAGAGTGCGCAACTCAGCCAGTGAGGGCGCAAGTCAGTTTGAGGGTTTGGAGAGCTGCACGAAATCTGAGTCCAGATTGCAGTTTCCTTCCAACCCATTTGAGATCCATCCAGGGCGCTTCTATTGAGCCATCTATCATTGGATTCTGATGATGGAATCTTGCATATCACCTTATCCATTCATTTTGGGTGTAACTCTTTCAGACATACATTTGGGGTTGCATGCAGTGTATCATAGAAGATCCGAGAAATTCCTTTCAACCCAGTTCTGTATTTGGCAAGATGATCGTTTTAATCCATATAGCATCAGATTCCATTGGTGGAATCCTTTGGAGTGCATCCAGTGTCCCAGGAGGTGCGCAAACCCTCCAGGGGTATAGATACAGTGCCTCAGAGACCATATTCGAGATCCAGCACTCATCCATTTCAGTCTAGATGCCACGACGCTTCTATTGGAGCAGTTTCCAGTGCATTTTGATGGTTTACTCTTCTGGACGAGTTTCCTAGCTGGTAGCGGTTACCGTACTTCTCCAGAATCACATATGTTGTCGATCTATCTATGCATGCATCAGATCTACTATCATCTTCTGATCATGGGTATTTTTATTGTTCGACAACACAGGTATTCCAACAGAGGACGAACACCTTCAGTAACCACTCACATAACCAGATCAAAGATCAACACACCGATGTTTTCACGTGGTAAAACCCCTACGGGGAAACATCCACGGCCCCAGCCAACG
>ML834823.1:24196-48281 GCA_009831015.1 Picea engelmannii
CACTTTGTAATTGTCCGATGACCAATCCGCAAAAGGGGATTTGGTCCTTATACAATTACCGACATGATTAATCCTCAATGGGGATTAATCCAATAACAATAATAATAATAATGACATGATTAATCCACAATGGGGATTTAATTCAATAATAATAATGACGTGATTAATCCACAATGGGGATTTAATCCAATAACAAAATAATAATAAGAATGCTCTTCGCAGTTACGTTATTTCAACATAAAATACATGGCACAATGGTACAAACATCTCCCTCTTGTTGTTAGAGCCTCAAAACCACAAGGGACCACTTCCCGAGGTACACCAAAACTCAACAAGGACAAGGTGTTCGATGTCGAAGGTGGATTGCATTCTGAAGGGTATTTTATGGGGCATATTCCACAATCTTCAGCCCTAGAGGTACCTCCATGCATAATTACCAAAAATTATTTGAAGAACTGTTTCTGCTTCGAGGCATTGAATCTTGTTTTTTTCTGTGCAACCTTCTTGATACGTTGTGGCTCCTCATTTTGCTAGTCGACTCTTGTATTTATGCCCCTGTGAGTGACTATGTATCTTAAACGATTCTAGGTAATCTCTTTGTCAGGGTTCAATGGTAATCATGTCATTGTTTCTCTGATTCTCAACTTCCCACTTCGCAATTAGATTTGGACAGTGTTCATCATTATGACCCACAAGGCAACAATTATTGCATTGTGGTTATCGGGGATTAGGATAGTTTCTTGATATGCATTCGATTCATCAAAGTTGTAACATCTGATTGGACCATTCTTGTCACCATTTTGACCTCCTCCTCTACGACCACTTCTAAACCCTTTTCCATTATTGCGAATTTCTCCGGGTTGTTCATCTTCCACCCAAAATGTCAACCTTTCAAACTTATCCATCGAGGCTTGAAGATCTCGACAATTCTCTGTATCATGTGCGATTGTCATATAGATTTCACAATATACGTTCATATGGATGGAAACATAGTTTTGTCGAATTGGGCATTGTTGTAAGGGTTGGTTTCCAAGGTATTTTTAAAGGATTCAAATATCATACCTATGTATAATATTCTAGGCAACTATTTCAGTTTGAAAAATCATACATATAGATATGTAGGTGAATATTCAATAAAAAAACATATAATTTACTATTAAAACTTATAAAATTTTGGTGAATATTATCAATTTAATCATATTTACGTAAAAAATAGGCGAATTTGTAACCAACTAGTGAATATGTTTTTTAGAAAATGGCCAAAAAATAGCAAATTGGTGAAATTTCACCTGTAAAAAATAACTTAGTTTCCATATGCCTTACATATATCACACCATCTTAAGTTGGTTGTGCTAGAGGATCCTGCTACCCAATCACCACATGATGAACCACTTAGTGCAACATAGGATAGTCTAGTATTGTATGGTCCTTCATATTGCACTTGATACACCATACTTGTTCTCTGTATGGTCTTCCATATTGCACTTGATACACCATACTTGTTCTCTAGCTACTTTAGCACAGGTCAACTCTTGGACTTGTTCTTGTCGGGACAAAGAGCCGGCTCTGCTTTGAATTGCCAGCTAGGGTTACACAAAGATAGTAGTCGTAGCTTGATACCTATTGTGTGTAGTGTATCCCATTGTCCTTTCTAGCCTTACTACCTGCTCTAGTGCCTCCCTTTCAGTACTTGATCTTTGTTGCATCAAGGGAATGCACATCATTGGAAGAAGGCCTCCAATGTACCATTCTCTATGTTGTGCTGGTGGGAGTTGAAACGACAATTGAAATATCATTTCATCGTATTCCCAGGTGCTTTCTCCTTCCCGCTGCTTAATGTCTTTTAGCTCTGTGCAACTTTGCTATTCCAATTTTGGCTTTTGAAATTCTGCAAGAAAGGCCAATTTCGTGTCATTTAAACTTCAAATTGTTCTAGGTGGAGTGGTTTGCACATATTTCATGTACCATTGAGCTCACAACCCCTCAAGGTCATCTAACAAACAAGTATCTTTGGATCATCTATCATGGTGCCAAGTGCATTCCGTACACCTTGACATAGGAACCAATGTTGGTTTGCATCTTCCTCTCTTGTCCCTGTGAATTGTGGATGGTGCAACCTTGTATGAGCCATTGCTACATCAACTATATACTCTTGATGACTTGGTTGTTGAATGAACTTGGGGTTCCACACTCGTAATTTTGTGAAATACACTATGATTCCCTATTGTTGAATGTTGTCCTCCATAGTTTATTGCAACTGAACTACTAGTCAATGGAAAAGAAAAAAGTACCTTGATAGGGCTAGAATGCACAGGTGTGTAGTTGTTGTTCTAAGACAACTCTGCAATTGATTGGTGGTGTCACTTTTGGCTATTACAGGTATATGTCTTCAAACATCTAGAACACACCTGGGAGTGAATCATTTGATTGTGTACCCAGGGTTGTAATCTTAATTTTGGGACCTTTAGAGTCTAGACTTGATAGAGAAACTTTTGGATGTAGTTCCACTATAGGTTGTGTCTGCATGCAAGTGTCGTTAACTTGGAAATCTCCTTTAGAGGGTGTGTCTTCGTGGCATTATTCTTGAGAGGGGTTTCCTTTTAATTCAACCAACATTTCATCCAACCTCCTACAAGCTACCTCCCCACTCAGGCTCAAGGTCTCGATTGGCGGTAGGCTACCACCACCCTCACAACCCTCCTTGTCCCTAATTTTCTTCATCTACCTTGACCGCCAAGTGTTAGTGTGGAGAACCCTTCTTGATACCCTTTTTGATCTTTCTGTTACTTGTCTGCTTGCCATGATACTCTCTCACTAGTCAGTTTGCCTCAGCCATCCAAGTCCAACCTTGTCCACCTCCAAGAATGAGGGGAACTTACTCGTTGATATCAAGAGGGGTGAATGACATCATGCTTTCCTTCATCAGTAATATTTTGATCAATGCAAGGATCTCCTTAAACAACTTTCCATGGGGAACCCTTCTAAATTGTTCTTTCACTCATGATTGAGAGGTGTGGGTCCCAACCACAACTTCAATGATGTACTTGCCGATAGTGTGCTTCACCAAGTTGTCAACAATGCGATATGTTTGATCATCTCACCTTTGCAGTGCTACCAAGTTCTAAGGGTCCAACAAATATCCCTTCATTCCCACCTAGTATGTCCCAGACATTCTTCGAGCCTGCATAACCACTCAAAGAACATCATTGAGAACTCAACCTAGAATATCGTATGGGCGCACTCAAATGGGAAGTTATTCTCAAACCCTTCCACTAAAATGCCAAACCATGGAGCTTCTTGTATTGCGAAGGGATTAACGTGGTGATCAAACCATTCCCTCACAACCTTCTTCATAAAATTATCCCTCATTTTCTGACATCAGTGAATGAATATATCTTGGTATTGGAACCATTTGTTAGCACAATCTCAGAGACTAGGGTTTGCAAGTATGCACTAGTTGAGGGCCATTGTAGTCTAGCACCAATCTGACTAGTTATGTAAGCCGAGCTAGGCAACAATCCCTTGGGAGAAAAGGTCTCATCCAAGGTGCATGCTAGGACTGACCTATTCGAAGATCGAGATATCTACTAACCCTCATATCAATGAACACAACATACCATACATCATATCGGATTGTACAAAGCAAAGGAAAAGTGTACATCGCCATGTCATTCATCCATGTGCAGAATAAAATTTGAAATGGGCACTATTATCATGCGATTTGTACTTGCCCAAAGCCAAAGGCAAGTGGATACTGAATTGGCGTAAGGAGGAGGATGACCTATCACCATCACCTTAATAGGACACCTCTTATTATAAGAAAGTCACTCACAGTTCACTCTGATCAAAAGTTTCAAGGTTTTATTGAGACAAAGCAAAATATAATTTAAGTCTATCTGCCTAGAACAAGACAACAAGTAGAAAATAAATGTTGTTTGCAAGTACCATATGATGTCAATGCTTCATAAAACCATAAACTTCTGGAAGATAAACAAGCTGATGTAAAACTGAAGCAATGTAAATATTTATAACAGCAATGAATATTTAACAACCACCACAACAATTAGGCCTCAACAATGCTTAAAAGTGACAAGATACAATAGCCTTAGGTTGACAGAATGATAATAGTTTGTCAGAAGCAATTATGACAATGTTTAATCAGCTTTTAATCTTGCTTTAAGGATGAATTTGCTGCTGTTATAGATGGCTGTAGCAATCTTTTGCAACAGCAGCAAATTAGTTAGTGAGTTAGTCTAATTTAGAGTTAGTAAGAGTTAGTAAAATTCTTAGGGAAGATGGTTTAAGAGTTTTTTGGTCAATCAATCACTTGCAAGGAGTGGACTAGTGCCGTTTAGGGTAATGGAGTCAAGGTTAGCAGCAACAACTCTTAGAGGAAACAAAAATTGATAATAGGTAATCTAAAGGGATGGGTGAGATGATTGAGGTGTTAGTAACCTAAGGCTTCAATATCTAAACCCTAGAAAGAAAAAATTCTAGGAAGTAAGTAACCTTAGGCCCTAGCGATTTCCTTCTTCCTTAGATCAAGCTTGAAATAAAATATATGAAGCTAATGAAACAATGCTACTAGAGTGCTACAAAGTTAGGTATCTAGTATATTCTTCAAAAGAGATGTTTTCTAGCAAATTCAAGTAGGTGGAAAATTATAAGGAAAAGGATAATAACATATGCTTCTCCCCTAGGGTTTCAAACTAGCAATTTCATAATCTTAGAAATAAACAAGAAAATTTACCATAACCATTCAAAAATAAATGAAGAATTGCAGATTTGCTTGCTTCATGAAGAATAATCTAGCAACAAAATCTTAGTTCAAGACTTTCCGCCATGAAAATGCCAAAATACACCAAGAATAGCCTCTCCAAGAGTTGCGCAGCACTTAATTTCAGCCAAATACCCTTAAAGAGGGCTGAATTTCAGACCTCACACTTGTGTGAGTGAAAGATGATGAAAAAATGAATCTTTTCTCTCTATTTATACAGTTTCAATGATCTTTAATTAAAATTCAGGTCAGAAAAGGATGACATGTCCAAATTACATCAAAAATCCAGTTTTTACATAAATTCAAAGAATTAAACCCTAAAATGTGCAGTAGAGGTGACATCATACCCTCCTAGGGTGACGTTGGGCCTCATAAGTGGGATGTCAGGCTCCATGAGCAAAACGTTAGGCTTTCCAAGGCCTCCGGATGATGCCACATGTGCCACCTGGCACACAATTGCCTCCATCATGTCCATCTGACGTTGGGTGACGTCTAGGGTCACAAGGGTGACGCCATGGGCCTTCCAAGGCCAACGTTCAGGGGGGAGAGTAAGATCACCCTAGGTCTAGGCCTGCCGAAATGTCTCTGGTGGAACGTACTTCTTTTTCTTCTGTGCAAGCCTCTGTTGTCTCTCTGCCCCTGGCTGGGGTCACAACATCCATCTGGTGGGATTTTAGCCCCATGGAGGTCTGAGCTAATCATCTCCCCATATGTACCTATCTACCGGGCATGGTCCTGCTGCAACAACAAGTACGCCCTCCATGGGCTCATAAGTCACAGGGATCATAGCAATGCCATTCACGTCTAATAATCAAATTACCCAAACATGTGCATCAAACCCCCCTTTACCCAAACAAATGCTCAAAGACATTATGCAATTTAATAAGCCAGGTTTGGAGAGGGTCTCAGGATTGTCCTATTGGGCTAATCCTCCTCAGGTTTGGGGTGTTTCCCACGTGAAGACTAATCTAGGTCATGTAGGTGTATGAAATGGCATAGAGAGTGTTTGGGCAAGGGGTGCAGTGATAACATGGAAATGTAGGTCTTACCTGTGGGTGCCTTTGTAGAGGACGAGCTGCACCTTGTCATGGATGCCATTTTTTCCTAGCCCATTCAATGCCTTTTATTATTTTCCTTATTGCTTTTTATTTTCAAGAGAATAGCTGGGGGACACTGTCTTGGCATGGTGACCAGTGGTGATAGCGTTACCCACAAGCACTTCACGGGTAAATGAGAAGGCTGGCTCTTGATGAGACGCCCTTTCTCTTGGCTATGCCACCAAGAGCCACTACCCTGATTTGGTGACAAGATGGATGGTAGCGTCATACCGTTACATGCCCATGGACCTAATAGGTCGGCTCATGATGAGACCTCCTATCCACCGACTAGATCTTGAGTTTTATTTTATTTTATGGGCCCCTTTTCTTGTTGAGAAGCCATTTATTGCTTTCTCGAGAATCCCTGAGCAAAACATCTCAAGGTTTATTTTGGCTTTTAACTTTTGCCAGCTACTTTTACCCTCTGGGCCTTTAGCCCCTTCTTCTCACAAGGAAAGGTACAACCCTTACTAGCTTGGCAAACCCAATGCTCAAACCAAGGTAGGGGAAAGATGAGAGGGACAATGATGAAAAGTGGTAAGTATGTAAGGAATGGACGATGACCTTTCATAGACTCACCGAGTGGCAACTCATCCCTAAGGGAACCAACTTACTAGGGCACTATGTCATCGCCCCCAGGTATGGACAAGTTAAAGAGCATAATTTCCAAGCAAACGTCACGAAACAAAAGAGAGTTCAGTGTAGATATTCAAATGCTTTGAAAATCAGAGTGACACATACCATGATACCCAGACTCATTACCTCATGGAGGAAGACCCATTGTTACTTCAGAATCAGGTCGGTCGGATGGATACTGCTGCTGCTAATAAATCAGACACACTGAAGAAAAGATGGGCCCTCTAGGGCCAAGCTCAAGTCATATGGCTCTCGATATTCCATGTCTAGGACATGTGGGCCTGAAGACATAATCTCCTTAGTTATCCCTAGGATAGGGGATAACATCTGGCTCCAACTCAGGGACATGTGCTCACCGTAGAGCGCATGAGAACCTCAACATCTCTGGCATGAACTGTAATCTGCTAGATCTAAAAAATGATTTGTAATCTTTTAGGGTGGTGATATCACCCCTGGCTCATATATGATATAATGAAATAAAAGTAAACAAGCATATATACAAATGAAATTACAACTACACTACTCTAGCATGATATGTAGATGGTATATACAATGAATGCAAATTCCTACCTAATTACCTGTACTTACCTGTGGAGTCAAGTCTTTACCCCTTGATGGGGTTTGAGGAGGTGTCCACTAACCGGTAATGGATGTCTTCTTCCTTCCAACGTGGATAGATAGTAGGCATCATTGACTGACTTCATTCCAACTCTGAAAGGTCCAAGCCAAAACTGTGTATTCCCTTTAATATTAGTAGGTTCTCCCCTTTTTGTATCCCACATCCAGACCGCATCTCCCTCTTGGTAATCCTTTGTTTTGAACTTGGTTGTTTCTTGTACAACTCTAGTGTATTGTTTTGAGGGAGGAGGGTGTGATTCTGCTGTGAAGACTTCCTGCTGGGTCAGTCTCCCTAATATGTCGTCATCTCCTTTCTTTAATAGCTTGACAGTCCCAACTTCTTTGTCCTTGTATTTGTCTAGGAGTTGTTGGTATTCTTCCTTCTTTGGCCATTGTATTTTATCAAAGTCTTCCTTTGAAGCGAAAGGCAAATCCTTTGGAGAAAATATAGGAAGGCTTTCCTTGATTAGCTCATGTGTCTTGCTAGTTTCAACATCATCATCAACTTCTTGCACATGGACTTTCTCCATCGGCACATTGGGGAGGCGGTTTATTGTCCCGTCATTCATAGGCACATGAATGTAAGTTAGATCCATTTCTAAGGTGCCTCCCATCATTGCATCAAACTTCTTGGACAACACCATTCCCCATACATCTGGGACATCCACAACCACAATATCCATGTGGATCACTCTCTCGGGATATCTTCCAAGGCATACTTCAACATTTTCAACTATCCCATGAGTGGGTATGGCCCTGGATTCAAAAACACACATTCCTATAAGGCCGAGTGGCCTTTAGGCCTAATTTCTCCATGACCCTCAAAGACATCATGTTAGCACCTGCTCTTGAATTAAGCATACAATTGTTAAGGCATTTGTTATTAACCAATAAAGTCATGAAGAAAGGTGGGTGTCCATCGTACTGAACCCTAAAATGGTCTTCTTGTAACATGATAGGAGGGTCCATTGGCTCATCTGATACTTTGAAAAAAATTTCGAACCTTTCTTTTACAGATGGGACCTTGATGACTTCCCTTAGTGGAATGCTTACGTGTATTTTTGCCAATGCACCTTTAAAGTCAAAATTCAAATCCACCTTGTCGGTTTTGGGAAGATTTTTAGGAAGAAGTATGTTCATAGGTGGAGGTCTTGTTTGTGAAATTACAGGCCCAATAGAGAGAGGTTGGTTCATTCGTTTCTGCCTAGTGTACAGTTGGAATTTTAGCTTCTTCAACTTTTCTGTCGACTCTTGGTGAAGGTTGTTTATGACCTACATCCTAGCCTTCCTGGCAGCTTCCTTTATGCCCTCTTGATGTTCTTCAAGTGTGACATTAAGGAAATATTGAGGACTTTCAAAGGTATGATTGACAATATTCACTTAGTCATGTTCACCATTGTTCAGGGGACACTCATGCTCCCAATGTGAGTCTCTGCACTGTAAGCACCAAGGGTTTTCATCTACCATGTTTGCGGGGGCTAAAGTATTAGGAACTTCTTGATCATTTTTTGGTCTAAAAACTTGAGTCCCTTTCTGGAATTGCCCTTTGTAAGGAACCCTAGGAGCTTGTTGTTGAGCTCTTTCCAAGTTGATAATCCTATTCATCATTAACTCTTGGGTTTTTACCATGCCATCTACAGGCAACTGTAGCTTTGCCAAGATAGTGCTAATATCTGAGGTAGGTTCGGCATTATGGACTATCTTAGGTTTAGCATCCACTTTGACTCTTGAGGCAGAGAAAGGCTCAACTCTAGATGACGATAGATTGTCTTCAATCCTTGTAGCTACCTCTTGGGCTTCTTGGATTGTTTTAGGGGCTTTATCTCTGAGGAGAAAGCCCATCTGTCCTGTAAAGGCTTTGGTGTAAAGAAAGAGAAGGAAACTATCTAAAAGATGATGGCTCGCTGGGATCTTTTGTATTAAGTTTTCAAATTTATCATGAAATTCCCTAACAATTTGATTCTCTTGTTTTGTGAGGTTATTTAGCCTTATCAACAACATATTGGGGTCTTCCTTGACACTCGATCGTTTGAGGAATATTTCCTCCAATTTATCGATGGTTTTAATACTAGCATCAAGGAGACCATTGTACCATCGTCTAGCGCCATCATAGAGGGTAGTAGAGAACAATTTCATAGCTAAGTCTTCAACATCATCTCTGATGGGATGAAGCTGAAAGAAGGTCCAAAAGTTGCTCATATGATCCTCGACACTGATTACATCATTACCATTGAATTTAGGCAACCATTTCTAATACTTAGGGGGAATTTGCCTAGGGTATCCTGGTATGTTTGTCATGTCTAACGGTTTGAAGAGCTTGGATGACCATTGTTTCTGGCTATTAGCTTGATTTGGATTAATAGTCTGAGTTCTTGCCCTAAACATTGTGTTTAAAGGAAGATTGCCTCCAAATAATGATTTTACTATAGGAGAGTTTCGAGGAGGTTTTCTTCTGAAGGACTTGGGAGGGTTGGTATACCTCCCTGAGCTTTGTCGAGTCGCCAGGTAATTTTCTTGAAACTATGAAAGGGATGAGGGGATGACCCTCAATGGAGTCGCCAAGTAAGCTTTGTAAGATAAAGGATTTTGAGGAAAGGCTTACCGAAAAATGTCGTCTTTGAGGAAAATTGACTCAGTGTTCCCGACAACAGTGCCAAAATGTTATCGCGCAATTTGTACTTGCCCAAAGCCAAAGGCAAGTGGATACTAAATTGACGTAACAAGGAGGATGAGCTATCACTGTCACCTTAATAGGACACCTCTTTCTATTTAGGAGTAGTACCCCAGGGGAGACGTCCCTAATGACCTGGGGGTTTGAGAAGGCTAAGGTAAAAGTTATAAGAAAGTCCCACCCCTCTCACAGGTCACTCCGATCAAAAGTTTCAAGGTTTTATTGAGATGAAACAAAATATAATTTAAGTGTACCTGCCCAGAATAAGACAACAAGTAGAAAATAAATGGTGTTTGCAAGTACCATATGATGTCAATGCTTCATAAAACCATAAACTTCTGGGAGATAAACAAGCTGATATAAAACTGAAGCAATGTAAATATTTATAACAACAATGAATATTTAGCAATAGCCACAACAGACACCAAATTATTATATTCAAACTTCATTATGTATCCAGTCGTGGAATTGTCATGACTCGACATAGATTAGATACTAATCCACTTGCATGACTTATGTGGACCCAAACTATTAGGCCAACCTTTGGTCCCTTCATGACTATGTCCAAAATTAGAGTCACATTCACGTCTTTTTCCTTGATCTTTGTGTTGATGTTTGTTAGTTGCGGGATGTACTTTCCCTCCTAGACGACCTTTCTTAGATGAGAAGAAGATTCTAGAAGTAAGAGAACCATTGAACAAATGTGGAAGTACCCAAGTAGAGAAGTCGATTCAGAGGAATAAATAATAATGAAGTGACACCATCCCAGAGGAGAAGTCATCCTAGTAAGGAGTTCAAGAGGACTATAAATACAGGGCGCATTGGCTCATTTGATACACTCACTCACACTCTCTCATCCACATAAAAGGAAGGTGCAAGTCCGAGGAAGGGGACCCAACAATTGCAGTAGTAGAAGGTTCTTATTGTTCAGTCTTTGTGGTAACTCTCTCTTGTGCGCTACCCTTAGTAGAGGTGCGCTACTCTTGTATGGTGCTGCTGTTGCAGCTAGGGTGGTATTTCTGGTTGTATCTTTAGCTAGCCATTGTACTAGGGTTTATCTATTGGTTCATGGTTGGACTTGTTTTGATGAAATCTCTCTAAGAAAGGTTGTGTTGCCTTCCTTATACACACTTGCAAACGTGAGCTAAGCCTGCTCACTCAGTGTGTCCTTGGAGGCACAATGCCTAAGTTCAAAGCCCACGCTGTCACTTTGACTTGAATCTCTTCTGTCTAGGGTCACGCCTAGGGAAGCCAAGGGGGTAAACCCTAGTTACTAGATGAGATTAAATGTTAATTCTAGGAGTTGGTTTTAATTAGTTTAAAGGTTGGGGGAAAGATCTAGCCTGTGATGCAAAGACAACAATGCAATGTGCAACAATTCAAGATGACAAACAAGCCTTTTCCCAGGACAACTAAGACTAGTGCCTAAGATTGGGCAAGGGGTCAACTAAAGTTTGAGGGATGTTGATTACACAAGAGTTACGAAATATTACAAAGGTTACAACTATATCACAATAAGGTTAGATACAAACTTACAATAAAGAACAAGATTACAAGAAGAATATCTAAGAGTTACACTAAAGTTACACTAAACATAAGATACAAAGATACAAAGATACAAATACTAACTAAGTTGGTTGCTTGTGCAGGAAATGAAAGATACTCAAATGGGAAACATTCATCAACACATCAAGCCTAGCATGCTCAACAATAGAGTGTCTCCAAAAGGATGCACAACTCTACTCTGACTGCTTTCAATGGCAAACAAGATTACACAAAGCCCAACAAAGAAGTGCCTCCAAAGGATGCGCAACTTCTTTGAGGACCAAACCAAAAGAATTAACACACAACTTAACAGAAAATGAACTGCTTGAAGGAAGCCTCCAAAGGCGCAACTATGACCACTTAGTTATCAATCCACAACACATAAGATAAACTTGCATGAAATGTCAATGTGAAATGAAATGCTTGCAAGATCAAATGTGAACCATAAAAGTGTGAAGAACCAAGTTGATGCCCAAAGGTTTAGAGTGGATTAAGGATTGATTAAGTTTATTAAGTTAAGGTTGAAGCCTAACTAAGTGTCAACCCCAATACTCCCCCTGCTTGTACCAAGTAGTTGTTAGGTGCTCAAGAAGTATGGCAACAAGGCCTACCCTAGCTCCACAGGTCAACCCAAGGGAAAAAAGTACTCCCGGAAAGGACGCTGAGCGCCATGAGACCGTCCCCGGCCTATCGCCTTATGTTGCTTCCTTTAGTTCTCGTTTAAATGGCAAAGTTGGGTCAGTAGAAGGTGTCCTATTAAGTCTAATTTATTTTAAAATGAGTGAAAAAGTGTGTTAAAGCAAGATATTGCTTGCCAAAAAGTGTGTATTTGTACCAAAACTAAAATTTACTACTTTGCAAAAGTAAAAGCTCTTAACTATGAGATGAAGCTTAAAAGGAATGTAAAGAACTTGAACAATTGCACAAAAGAAAAGTAGATTGCCTTAAACCATTCACATGACCATATTACTTGCAAAATAAAAGATAAGTGCTTGAAAGATTATGAGTGAACTAGCAAGTAAGAGATAGATGAAACATAAAATAGATTCCTATGCCTCGATGGGCCTAAACTAGCATTAATGTGTTGTACCTACTTCTAGATAATTTTAAAACATTTAAGCATAAACACACTAGAAGTAAATCACTAAGCTACCCATACGATTTTGGGGGTTGGTTAGGCCAACTTTACTCCAAGGTGTAGGCAACAATTAGAAGGTAAAATGCTTTGCAATAAAGAAACTAAAATAGACAAACCACTTATAATGACACAAGGTGGAGGCAAACCTTCCTATTTTGTGCCAAAGAGGGTTAAAAAATAATGAAATGGAAAACTAAAACAACCTAGCCACACAACCTTGTTCTAGTGACAAGTGGGGCAAACAAAAAAAGAAATTGCAGAAATTTAAAGAATGATCATAGCCTTACGATTTTGGGGGTTGGCTTAGCCAAACTCATACCAAGATGTAGGCACTAATACAATTTACAATAACAGAAAATTAAATACGAGAATGCAAGCCACTTGAGGACCCCCTTTGGGCTTGCTACAATGCTAGAAAGAAGAGAGAAAGGTTGGGTGTTGTTACCCAACCAAGGGATGGCTTCCTTGTGTGTTTTATGGCTGAAATTTGACAACACTTCCCCTTGTACTGGCTAGAACCTTAAAAAAAAGCAAGCTATTGATTGCTGGAAATGATGCAAACACATCCAAATGTTAAAGAAAATTTCTATTTTTACACATAAATTTTCTGTAGAAAAAATCAGCAAGTATAAAGTATGAAATGACCTATCCTAGATTGTTAGCAAACTAAATAAACTGATATGATATGTACAGAAAATGAAAGGAGAAAAACTAAGAGGCTCAAGAAGGCTATGAAAGCTAGCTTCTAGCTCAAAGCTAGCCTTGCAAGCCCTTGAGATAACCTGCAACTACTGAAGCAAACCGTGAGACAAGAGCAAATGTGAGTGAAATAGACAAATAACACAAACTAATTTGCACTATTAACTATTCATCTCATTTAGATCAACAACTACACTATTGCAAAACCTACCCAAGCAAACTAGTTTGCTTGGGAAATCTACTCAATATCTCAGAAATGCTCAAAGATACAATATCACCTCAAATAAATGGAAGTACCAAGACTAATCTTTGTTACTTCAAAGTTCTCCAAAGCCTTTTTCATTAATCAAATAGGAAGTTGCAACAGCTAATTGCCACAAGTCCCTCTCCAAAATGAGAGCAAGCGTGAGTGAAAGCAAGGTGGAAAGATGAGAGGTGTGAGGAGAGAATTTGGTAGCATAACAATAGCTCAAGAGATGGTGAAGAAATGAGGGTGAGAGGGCCTTCATTTATACTTGGGGAGGCAAAGTGACCCCTCTTGGATGAGATCCAAGTGTCAAACACCCAGTCAATGAGGGAATCACAAGGAGAGGGGCGCACTACTTAGGGTTTTGACAATGATAGGTGAGGTGGAATGAGTGGGACCTAGCTAAGTGGTGAGGTGGAAGGCTAGGAAGGGAACACGTATGGAGAGAGGGTCCCACACAACATAAAATTGCATGTTCTAAGGTTTCCACATGAAGGGGGGGCGTAAATCCCCTAGGAGGGCAAATTTTAGGAAGTGAGTAATGAGTGAGGGGGTGTGTGTAAAGGTTAGAAACGGGTTTGGGTAGGCTAGGAAAGGGTCTACTCATCATCTCCCACCTTTACTTTACTCAATTAGCTCATAATTACGAAAAATGACATTTTTAGTATGTCATGACAAGCAATTAAAATTGTTGTTTTGACTGACTTGGACTCCCTATGGACAAACACCTAGCAAAAGTTGTCCAACTGAGCTGAAACTTGGTCCAAGGGTGTAGGGGGTTTCATTCCATTTCTTTTGAGCACAAATACCCCTAGCAAAAGCCCACAGACCTAGTTTTTACATATTTTATAAAAAATAATTAATTAAAATTACCAAACCTTAGGCAATTTTAATTAATTAAAAAAACCTATATAGACTCGACATAATTCTGCAAAACTTTGAGAGATGTCTTACATGGTCATTTACATCATTCTTAAACACTATCTACCAGAGGATGGCACCATTAGAACGCCTTTCACCACTTTGGAGGAATTATTTGTGGGAGTGAAAAACTCAAGGGAAATTAATAAGGCTGGTTAGGCCAAATTAATAACCTGAGGAAAAAAACACTCAGTGAAAGGAACTCCTCTAATGATGAAATCCTAAGGTAACTGACCTAACTATGATCCATACAGACCTATTACATTATTATCCCACGCAGGGGAGCGGAAATTCCAATTATAAAAATACACGCTGAAGGCAAAAAATGCCTTATAGAACCAGGAAGTCTCTGACTTGGTAGCATCTGATGATGCGTATCTTCATGGTACATGGAGTCGACCCCCTAGTCGAATAGGTGGTCAACAAGTTGGTTTCGTTTTTCCCCTATTTGGGGTTTTCCCAGGATAAATTTTTGTATCTTCTTGTGCTTGTTACTTGTTGTTGAATTTTCACTATGCTAGGCTCAAGCATGAGGTTTATTTCATTTTAGCATTTACTTGAACCATGAACAAATGCAGCTACACAATTTACAAGTGCTGCAATAACCAAGATCACAAGAAGAATAACCATGCACAAGAACACAAGAAATATCCTGGGAAAACCCTTCTCAACAAGGGAGAAAACCCAACAGTGCTTTGCTATATTTTCAAGAGAAGATCCTCCAACCATAAAACCCTAATGCACACATGAGGGTGCTCTACTACCTTGAAACTTGCGCCCAAGAGAGGTGTGCACTTCAACCCTAGAAGATGTACTTGCTTAAATTTCCAAATGACAAGTGACTTGTGTTTGAGTGTGTTTCCTCAATGGGGAAATCACCTTTATTTATACTAGACTGGATAGACCAGAAGTGGTGTCTATTGGCACAATAGGGACGACCTCAATAACTCAAAAAATAATTAATTATTACAATAAACATTAATTATCTTTCACATATGGTGGAGTCGACCTGTACCCTTTACATCGCAATTAGTGTCACGAGTAAATCTTACTCTTAGAAAATATAGCAAGGGATCTCACACATCCACTAGTGCTTAACTACTAGGGGCACGTCCACCTGTGCTCAGCCACAGGGACATCCTACTCAACAGATCTCTATCTCATTGAGTCCACAGGAGAATCATCTGGACTACCATCTCAAGCCTGACTCAACTGAGTCCACAAGGCAGGAGACCACACGTCATAACAACTCAGTCCAGAGTCTGACGCACACCCATAACATGGGCACATTCACCCCACACACGGGTACACATCGTTTCATCTCAATCCAGAGAGGAACGACACACCCATCTTATGGGCATCCTCACCCCAAACAAGGGCACACATCGTTTCATCTTAGTCCAGAGACGAACGACACACCCATCTCATGGGCACACCCAACACATTGTGAAATACATGGTTCTCAGAGATCTTCACATAACTCTGGTTATCATAATGAATAATGGTAGGATCCATCTCATGATCAAATAAATCTGTCAAGAGCTTGCAAAGCCACATTGCTTTACGGACTGCCAAACTCAATGCTATATACTCTGCTTCTGCGGTACTCAATGCCACAGAGCTCTGTTTCCTGCTGCACCAGGAAACCATGGTAGACCCCAAGGTAAAAGAATAAGCGGATGTTCTCTTCCGGTCCACTGCGTTCCCTGCCCAATCTACATCGGCATATCCCTGCAAACTCATGTCTACACTGGAGGCATATCTCAGTTCATATCCAACTGTCCCTCGTAAATATCTCAGTACATGCTTCGCTGCTATCCAGTGAGTCTGTCTCGGTTGACTCATGAACTGACTGGTGTTAACCAGATACATCAATTATTCAATCAATTGTCAGTATAAATGTGGATCAATCTCGCCTGAATCAGTAGAAGCATCGTTCATATTCTTCAAATCCATCACCATTGGTGTAGGCATCGATTTGCAGTTTGTCATACCGAACTTCTTCAATATCTCTACTGTATATTTTCCTTGACTCAGGAAAATCTCGTCAATCCTCTGCCATACATCTAGTCCCAAGAAGGAGTGCATCATACCCAGGTTCTTCATCTCGAATTCATAAATCAATGCTTGCCTGCATTCATCAATAAGTCTTTCTGAACCGGTGAGGAATAAGTCATCCACATACAGGACCAAGATTAGGCACTCGTCACCAACAATATAATAATATAGGTTTGGATTAGCAACACTCTTGTTGAAGCCCAAACTCATCAAGAATCCATCCATCTTCTCGTACAAAGAACGAGGTGCCTGCTTTAGTCCATACAAGGATTTCTTCAACCTACACACATGAGTTTTCTTGTCGTTTATCACAAATCCTTCTGGCTGCTTGATGTAAACTTCTTCATCAATCTCACTATTGAGAAATGTTGTCTTTACATCCAACTGATGTAGTTTCCAACTCATGGATGCAGCTAGTGCAATGATAGTACGGATGTAAGTGTATCGGGCTACTGGAGCAAATGTCTCCTCATAGTCAATTCCCTCCACCTCTGAGAATCCTCTGGCTACAAATCTTGCTTTGTATTTCTCGACACTTCCATCGGCTGCATGCTTGATCTTATAGATCCACTTGGAAGTTACTATAGACTTCCCTTTTGGTCTCAGAACAATATCCCACACATCATTTTTTAAGATGGATTGATACTCTTCTACCATGGCATCTTGCCATACGTACTGACTTGTCGCTTCTCCATGACAAGAAGGCTTAGTATCAATGATGTGGCTCATGGCTAAAAAAAAGCTTGAAAATCTCTTTGGTCTCTTGTTCTCTCAGAATGTGCCTTGCGGAGCTGTATGTCCCTTTGCGTCTTGCAGAGTTTATCAAGCCCAGGTAGTTCTTGTTATCGCACAGTTTGTAGCAAGGATAAAAGGCTTGAGGTTTGAAGGTCAAATTGGCATAATAGGAACCAATCCCACCCAATGTCACCACAATGGGATGGTTCTTTCTCTTTAGAGAGGTAAGGCCTAGGGGAGACGTCCCCGGTGACCTGGGGTTTTGAGAAGGCAAAGGATTACAGGATAAAGTAGTTATTCCCCCCTCACAAGTCACCACCGAGCAAATAGTCCTAGCTAATCAACCAATAAAGTAAAACCCCCAAAGAGATATACCTGCCACCAATCCCACCCAATGTCACCACAATGGGATGGTTCTTTCTCTTTAGGGAGGTAAGGCCCAAGGGAGACGTCCCCGGTGACCTGGGGTTTTGAGAAGGCAAAGGATTACAGGATAAAGTATTTATTCCCCCCTCACAAGTCACCACCGAGCAGATAGTCCTGGCTAATCAGCCAAGAAAGTAAAACCCCCAAAGAGATATACCTGCTTGAGACAAAGCAACAATAAACCGATATATGCAAGCTTTGATCAATGGGTTAGTACTTCATGTAAATCAATGACTATCTGATACATTTGTAAGCAATTTGATAATAAATATTGACGAAGTCAATGTTTATAAATAGCAATGAAAATTATGTCACTTCATCAATAGATGCTGAAACAATATGGCATTCAATGTAATAAATCAACGCTTCATTCAATTAATGCCTTTAATCACCATTCAATTGCTTATAAAGAAAAACGTTTAGCTACACAAAGGTGTTAGTATCAAGAGATGATGGCAACACTTTAGTTACTAGGGTTAGTTTATAAGTTAGGGTTAGTGTAGTTAGGGTTTCATTCTATGTATTTGAGAGTAGTTTTGAGTAGGTTCACTTCAACGCAAGAGGTCTTTAGATCAGTGGCTTAGGGTTAATGGAGTCAAATAGTGAAGGACGCAAGAGCTAAATGAGGCAAAGGTAAAAACGGCTAAGGACTAGAGGGAGAAGCTTTGAGGTGTTGCTAAGACAAGGCCTCAAAGTCAAAACCCTAGGGGAGAGAGGCTCACCTTGGTGTAGGATAACTAGGCCTCGGTGCTCCCTCCTCCTTCCTTAACTCGGTGGCAATCATGGCTAGCTGAAGATGAAACATAAAACTAAGACAAGAAGGTTTGATGAAGATCAGTGTTGCTACAACAAGGCTCTATCAACAAACCCTAGAAAAAATCTGCCCAAAGTGTAGAAAACCTAGCCGCAAGGCGTCTCCTTCTTCTCATCTTATGAAAGGTACGACTAGCAAAAATGAAGAGAGAAAGAGAGTGTAGCAACAACTAGGCTCTCTCCTTCTTCAATCAATGGCTGAAAATTCTCTCAATGGGGACATGAGACAAGGACCTACTTGTGTGCTTGTCACCTAGGGTTTTGTTCAGCAAAATTATAAGCATATGTAAGAAATAAAACTACAACCATTCATTCAAGAAGTTTTGCAGAAAAATACTTACATATCACCAAGAAAAAAACATTGCAAACCCTAGTTGTGACACCTTCCATTAAGAGAAATGCCAAATTATGCCAAAAAGATCCTCCTTCAACAAGTGCGCATCACTAAGTCAACCAATAACCCAAGAGAGGGCGCAAATTTCAGACCTCCTTAAGGAGTGAGTAAGTTTTGATGAAAAAATGAAGATGAAAATCCTTCATTTATACAGTATCATGACTTAAATTTACATTTTAGGTCATGTAAAAGGCCGACATGGCCAAAATACTAAATCATACTGTTTTTACATTAAAATGTTAAATCAAAACCCTAATTAAGCTGAAAAGAGACATCAAGCCCCTCCAACGGAGACATTAGCCCCTTTTAGGGCAAATGTAGCATCCTGGAGCAAAACGTTAGCCCTCCTTGAGCTCGTCCATCATGCTAGACGTGCCAATACTTCCTAGTCTTCCTCCCAAGACGTCCAATATGCTAGATGATGTCATGGTCATCATGGGTGACGTCCCAGGCCTTCCAAGGCCAACGTTCCACTAAAAGAGGGTCAATCCCCCTAGGTCAAGCTCTGCCAAAGTGCCTTTGGTGGAATGTCCTCTTCTTCTATGGTGCAAAGCCCTTGATCCATCCTTGTCCTGTCTCTACCCCCTGATGGGGTCTCAACATCCACCTGATGGGCTCTTCAGCCCCATGGAGGTCCGAACTGATCATCTCCCCATGTGTACCGGTCCAAATGGCACCTGTCTGTCGGGCATGGTCTTGCACATCAAAAGCTACGCCCTCCATGGGCTCATCAGTCACAGGGATCATAGCAATGCCATTCACATCTCATCATCAATATTATTAAACATGTGCATAAAATCCCTAATACATCAGTTAACAGATCAAAGACATTACACAAGCCTACAATACAAATCTAGAGAAAAGGACAAGGCGTCCTATTGGGCTAGCGTCCACTGGAAAAGGAATGTTCCCGGAAGAGGCCTCGTCCAAGCCATGTAAGTGGGTGATGTGGTTAGGGGAAGTCCAAGCATCTGGGTGCAATGAGGGCCAAGGATGCAAGAAATGTTACCTGTGGGTGCCTTTGTTAGAAGGCGAGTTGTACCTGTCCTGGATGCATTCTTTCCAAGCCCATTCTTGCCTTTTATTCTTATTCTTTTCATTCTTTTATCTTTTATTGCTTTTCCTTTTTTTGTTCAAGAGCTAATCAGGGGACACTACCCTGGTGTGGTGACCAGTGGTGGCAGCGTTACCCACAAGTACTTTCATAGAAATGAGAAGGCTGGCTCGTGATGAGACCCCCTTTCCCTTGGCCATGCAACCAAGAGTCACTACCCTGGCATGGTAACCAGCTGGCGGCAATGTCATACTGCTAGGTACCCATGGACCTAATAGGCTGGCTCGTGATGAGACCCCCTATCCTCTGTTTAGGTCTTGTTTTATTATTTTTTCGGGTCCCCCTTATTTCTTGTTGAGAAGCCTTTTATTGCTTTCTCGGGGATCCCTGGGCGAAGCATCTCGAGGTTTTATTTTTAGGCTTTTGTCTTTTATCGGCTTGCTTCTACCTTTTGGGCCTTTAGCCCCTTCTTCCCATGAGATAAGGTGGAGTCTTGAAAATAGGTCAACCTAGTGCCCGAACAAGTGGAATGGGACAAGTGAGCGAGAAACAAGATGAAACAGTGGTGCTATGATGGGAGCGAACGATGGTTTTTCAAAAATCCCCCCAGTGGCAAACCAAAACCTACAGACACAGGCTTGCTAGGGCACCCTGTCAATCCCCCAAACATGGTCAAGTGGGCTAGTGTAATATCCAACCAGTTGTTAGAAATAAAAGGAATCAGATGCATACATTCAATGGTTTTGATGATCAAAGTGACACATACCATGATACCTAGACTAATTACCTCATGGAGCAAGAACCATCTCTGACACAGGACCAAGCCGATGGTGATGGATGTTGTTGCTGCTGACAAGACAAAGATGTTGAAAGAAAGAAAAGGTGGGCCCTCCAGGGCCATGCTGAAGTCAATCTTGCTCTCGGTACTCCATGTCTAGGACCTGTGGGACCTGTGGGCCTCGAGACATGATCTCCTAGTTATCCCTAAAAGTGGGGGATAACAGGTCTTTTATGGCCTACAACAATGTCTCTGGAAACATCAACTGGAGCAACTAGATGAACTGTTGTCTCCCTCTGAACTGCTGAAGGGGGAGAAGGTACTGTCTCGTTGTCAATCTCCATTTGAGATTCTCTGGATCTTCGAAAGGCTATCTCTTCTTCAAAGATGACATCTCTGCTTACCTCAATCTGTCTCCGACCATGGATGTAGATTCGGTAAGCCTTTGAAGATTCATTGTATCCCACAAATGTATCCTTTCTTCCTTAGGGGTCTAGCTTGGATCTCTTTTCTTTGGGTACATGAAGATATATTGGACACCCAAATATCCTAAAGTGTCCTACTTCAGGCTTCTCTCCAGTGAAGGCTTCTTCGGAAGTCATGTTCTTCTAAATCCGGTGAGGACTCTGTTATGACCATATACTGTATTCATGGATGCTTCTGCCCATAGAATCATAGGTAGATGTTGATCATGTATCATTGCTTTGGTTGCTTCAATGATGGTTATGTTCTTCCTCCTCTAATAGTTTTGACTCCCTCTAAGTCAAGTGACTCCCTTTGAAGTCTGAAGGATAAACATCTTCCTTTGTTGTTAACCTGCTTGGAAGAAGAAAAAAAACGAGGAGAAACAAGACAAGAATATCTCATAGAGGAGAATAATGAGTACATCTCTAGAATCAAAACAATTTAAGGATTGTTGTCACAGCTACAACGCCTACTTGTAATGTAGCAAACTTAGAAATGTAGTTTAGAGGCATGATAATTAAAACATTCAAACCTGGGGTCTTCACTTCCAATGTGTTGTTCCTCTAAATGCACTGAGATCCCTGTGGATCCATGATTGCAGCAAAGGTTCCTTCCTCCTGCAAGTACCCTCATGACAATGATACAAATAATATATACAAGTGCATACCTGAGGGTGTTGATATGAAGAGGAAGGCTTCATCTCTCTGATGTGGCTTTGGATCTGTCTTCCAATCTTCTTCATGTAATCTGAAGTGCTTGATTCCTCGAGCCTAACTTCCAACAGAGTTTTGTTCTTCATGGTTTGCAGATTCTTCCACAAACCCTTAGCAACTAGGTTGGGAAACCTAACGACTAGGCTAGGCTAGCAAGCTTAGGTTTTGTTGGACTTATGACTGCCAACAATAAGCCTCAAGAGAGTCACAGGAATATTGGTGAGATGTAGAACTTCTTTAATGGGTTGTAGAAACCTTAAAACTGAAATTTCTGCAGAAAATTGCGGAACCCTAGAAACCCTAGGGCCAAAAATCCAAAATTGTCGAAAATTGCAATCTGAGAGTTGTTGGAGGTGTGTTGAGGGACGCTATACACCCCTATGCAATTTTTAGCCCCAACGTTTCGGTATGAAGTGCTGAAACACCCAAAAGGAGAGGGTCGTACGGATTTCTGGAAACCTTAGGACGACCATACGGTTCTGCAGAGAGGAGGACGACTTTCTTTGAAGATTTGTGCAATGGCTTCTTCAGGACCTATGCTCTGAAACCATGTTGAATTTTCACTATGCTAGGCTCAAGCATGAGGTTTATTTCATTTTAGCATTTAGTTGAACCGGTGTTGCCAGAAGCGAGAGCGTCGGAAGCGTCATTTTCCAAAAATCCTCGAAAGCGAAGCGTCCTGGAAGCCTCTGCTATATATATATAATTTTTTATATATATTGCATTTATATTCAAAAAAATATGTAGAAAGACAAATTAGTTGCAGAATATATGAAAACATGCATATTTGTACATCAATATAGATAGAAATGGCATCCATACTACATAGTTCATCGATGATTAATCATTCGAGCATCAACCATCTAGATTATAGATTCTAGGAATTGTAGAAAGTAGACCATAAACTTATGAAATGAAATCATGTATCCAAAAACTGTCAACAATAACATGAGTCATGACCAAATAGTTATGTTTACAAAATAGGCCATCTACACTGAAGTTACTATGAAGACCAAAAGGTCCAAAACAATAAAGTTTAAAGTTTAAATATTAAACTGAAGTGTCAGCTAGTTGCCAAATACTATGAATCTATCATCTATATACTATGACATATAAAGTAATGAAAAAGGAGAATCATCAAATTGTAAACAACTATCAGGTCCTCCTTCCAGGACCGCGGGTACTGCGTGGGCCTCCACGTGGTGGTAGTGCCGAAGTAGATGCAGACGACTGCGATTGAGCTGAAGATGAAGCCCCTACTGCTGTAGCTGGAATCCTGGACATGGGGACTCTGGCATTAGATGGGGGTGGCATCTCAACATGATCATCATCGTCCAAAAGAACACCCTCCAATTGCTGTAAAAGCAATACTCCATCCTCCAAATTATCCTCCTCCGGATTGTTGTCCCAACGCCTCAAGTTTTGATCCATCTGTGCCTCCTCACAGTAATGGGAGACCAATCTCAAGTTGTAATGAACATAGACCAAGCTCTCTGCCCGACTTACATTCAACCTGTTCCTTTTAACGCTATGGATGAAACTGTAGGTGCTCCAACACCTCTCTGCAGAAGAAGTGTTCACCACCTGTGAAAGCACCCGTGTTTCCAAACTCTGTAGCTGTGGGGCAGTACTGCCATGCATGTTCCACCACTCAAGAGAACTCAGATTCCCTCGATCTCTAATTGCATGGTTGGTTCCAAAGGCACCATTGCTAAGGATGTAATGGCTCAATTGTCTCCTTATTTTGTCACACTCCTCCTCGTCTAGGACGAGTTTATCTAATGCTTTCATGTAACCTGCTTGAACCTCTAGATCTTGGTGTGGTCTTTTCTTGGTCCCACCACCAGATGCTGGTGATGAAAGCAATGATACATGATAGCATTTAGGTGTTAGCACATATGCTAAGGCATGTAGTGGAATATTTAGCATTTCCCACAATTTTTCCACCTCTACACGAATATGGTTATAGAGGTTGACATCTGTTGACATCTCTAGGCTCAACAATGTCTTTAATCTTCCCTATCATGCTATCCATTTGCTCATACACGTCCCCAATGATTGGCCGATCCGAATCTGCAAACTTGATCATGTAATAAATTGGTTTGGTGAATTGCAAAACAAACCGAACCTGTGACCAAAATTGACTGTCAAGGACTGTCTCCTTCACTGTTACTGCACCTTCTCTATCATTGCTCAATTCATCCCATTCATCACTCATCACCATAGCACCCAAAGCTTGTCTCACCTTCAATAGGCGCCTAAAGGTGAGGTAATAGCTAGCAAATCTAGTGGTTGCAATC
>ML834824.1:49353-71094 GCA_009831015.1 Picea engelmannii
ATCTTCATCATGTATCAATGACAACTCATTGATCCATCTTCATCTATGCATTCTCATCAAGGACAATACATATTATATTACATCAATCATTAATCAATCAATCCTTTGACATCAATCAATCACTTGAAATCAATCAATGACATAAATCAATCAAACCATTGGCAGCAATGACAACATGATCCAACAACAAAGGCCACCCCCGAGCACCTTAACTTGGAAAACAAAATAATTATGGTAGAGGACAAATAACCAACCAAGGCTAGCGCACCAAGCAAGGATAACCAATGAACAAGCAGAAAGTCCAAACCAATAACCCAAGACAAAGTCACTACTACAACAGTTGCAGTTCTCCTTCACTCGTGCGCACTTCTTGTCCTTATGTAGTCGTGAGTGAGTGAGTGACAAATGAGATCTAGCTCCCTTTATTTATGTTGCTCCATCTTAACTGACTGGGTTGACTTCTCTTCCTGGAGGCTAATAGTTCAATATTAATTTATTCTATTAAGATGACTTGTCTTCTAGGGTTATTATCCAAAGCTTTAGGGTTTCTCTTGCTTACCAGAATATTCTAGTCTCGTCAAAGGTTACATGAGGAGGATAATACCTCTTGCAGCTACCATAACATCAACACTTGTATCTTTAAAAACACCATTGATTCAATGTGCCTCTTCATAAACTTAATATTATTTTAGGAACAAATTACTTTTATTATTTTACAAAACCTATTCAATTACAGTTTTGAACCCTTCTTTTCCTTGTCCGATTAGATCTCTTAGTCTTTGATGGATTGACCCCCTTTTTTATTTCGATCTCATACTTCTTCCTTTAATTCTAGGTTCTTTAATAGAAAATTTTTGAACCTTTTAACGTTCCATGGTACATTTACTGTGTTGTCGAGATGGATGGGTGTTAATCTTGTAGCCCCTTTTTCATAGAACCAAAGTTGTGACCAACATCTAAATAAAGAAGGCGCAAGGCCTATTTTATGGTTTATCCCATAGGCACTTTTTCTATTTACCAGGTGACCTTACCTTATAACCAGGTGCTATCCAACATTTTAACCCTTCGTTGCCTTATGTTTTCATATAACCTTGTGCTATGACCGAGACAAACCACGCACATGGCTTATCTTGGCGTTAATTAAATCAACGTTTCATATATGATCAAGTGTTGAGTGGACTGCCATGGCTTATCTAGGCACTTTAGACAGATCTATTGTTTGGATTTAATCAACCGTCGAGTGGATGGTTTGTGGACTCATAGAATCGCGCGTCTTCTTTTTCATCGCTTATCTTGGCATTAATTAGATCGACGATTCATATATGATCAAATATTGAGTGGACGACCCTCACTTATCTAGGCACTTTAGATAAATCTACAGTTTGGATTTAATCAACCGTCGAGTGAATGATTTGCAGAGTCACAGACTCACATGTCTTCCTTTTCATCACTTATCTTGACATTTAATTAGATTGATGGTTCAGATATGAAAAAATGTTGAGTGCATGGACCGTACGTACCTAGGTGATTTATATAGATCTACGGTTTGGATTTAATCAACCGTCGAGCAGAAATTCCAAACAAATAACCCAAGACAAAGTCACTACTACAACATTTGCAATTCTCCTTCACTCATGCACACTTCTTGTCCTTATTTAGTTGTGAGTGAGAGAGTGACAAATGAGTTCTAACTCCCTTTATTTGTACCGCTCCATCTTAACTGACTGGGTTGACTTCTCTTCATGGGGGATAATAACTCAATATTAATATTTTCTATTAAGTCGACTTGACTTCTAAGGTCATTATCCAAAGCTTTAGGGTTTCTCTTGCTTCCCGAAATATTTTATTCTCTTCAAAGGTTATATGTGGAGGATAATAACTCCCCCAGATACCATAATATAAACACTCCCTCCTAGCTAGGGAGGTTTTAAAGGCAGTGGTCTTGAGAAAAAATAGACCATTCAACCAGTAGCATCATCATAGCCACACAGGCCTTATCATGATCAAATCATGAGCACCATCATCATTATCCAACTAGATAGTCTCCAGGGAAATCATAACAATGCCATCCAATAGAACACAATTGTGTATTTACGTAGTAGTATTCAACTACTATCCAGTGGTACACAATCACTCCTAGTAGCACACTGCTACTAACCAGTGACACACAATCACTACCATTGGGTCACATCCACCATAGTAGCATATAGATATTTTCAAGAGACATACAGTCTCTACAATAAGCATATCCTCTGATATCAACAATATCATGATACAAACTGAATCATTTGGGTCATTCTTCCATTCACATCTATGATATTTAGAAGAGCATATTCCATTAGAAAGTAACACATCAGCCATGGGATATCTGGACTATTCTTCCCAAGAATAGAAGAATAATTGTCTCTAATTTTTTAGCCTGGACCACTCACCTAACCGGGCTATTCCTCCGACACTAATCATAGTGAAACCTGGAGAGAATGAGTCTACCCTAGGGAATTCATGTCCCTGATTGTTGAACCTGGACCATTCACCTAACTGGGCCATTCCTCCGACACTAATCATAGTGCAACCTGGAGAGAATGAGTCTTCCCTAGGGAATGAATGTCTATACCATTTCCTAAGGAAATGATTTTCATGCACCAACCTCCAAAACAGATCATTCTTCGAAACTTCTCACAACTGTGAACTTTGAAAGAATGATTGTTCGGCGAGGCAAACCATTCTACTTTACCACTACTCAGAGTGACTTCCAAGAAAAATGATTATCCTAGACCATTCCCCCACATTGGCCATAAGGGGAATCATTGTTTATGGTACATCAACAATCTACCAGATCATTTTGATTACGAAAATGATTATCCGATCTGGGCCATTTTCCGAAATATCGAACCACTTTCCAAACTGGAAAGGAACTTCCCAACCTAGAACATTTTCCAATTTGGAAAATGACTTCCCATGAATCAATAACATATCAGTTCTCCCTCCCAACCTGGGGATCCATCTCTTCCCTTTCAAAGAATAGAGTTATCTCCATGAGCCCCATCTTGTCCCTTAAGTATGCAAACTTTATCCTGGACAAAGGCTTTGTCAAAATATCTGCTACCTGCTCATCTATGGAGATATACTAAAGTTTCACTTATCCTTCCTAGACTTTATCACGAATAAAGTAGTATTTGATCTCAATATGTTTCATTCAGTCATGAAACATTGGGTGTTATGATAGACTCATACAACTTTGATTGTCACAATATATTATGATTGAATCTGCTACCTGATCAAATAATCCATAAATCATCTTCCTCGGACATACTGCTTTGGTACATGCCTCACATGTTGCGATATATTTTGCTTCGGTTGTACTGAGTGTGACAAAATTATGTTTCATGTTGGCCCATGATACCATAGCAGAGCCCAAACTGAAACACATCCCTGAAGTACACCTTTTGTCTTATGCACTCCTTGCCCAATCTGAATCTGTGAATCCATGAAGTTTTATATCACTCGATGAGGTGTATCTTAAACCATAGTTTAGCATCCCACAAATACATCTTAGAACATGCTTTGCAACTATCCAGTGCTCATGTCTGGGTTCCACCTAGAACTAGATTAAAGTGTTTACATCAAAGCAAATTTCTGGTCGAGTATTCACTAGATAGATCAATGACCCAATCAATTTCCATTATAGGGACAGGTCTACTAGATCAGAATTTGAGTCTCTTACTTTTCTTATATCTGTGGTCATAGTAGTGGTCATGGATTTTCAATCCATCATTCCAATTTTTTGAAGAATTTTCACTGCATACTTTCCTTCTCCAAGGAAGATTTCACCACGCTTCTGCCATACTTCTAGTCCCAAGTAATAGTGCATGAGACCAAGATCTTTCATATCTAACTCATAAGCTAATTCCTTTTTACACTAGGTGATGGGAGACTCTGCACCTATCAAGAATAAATCATCGACATATAGCAGTAGATTTACAGGTGCATTGTTCATAACCTTGTAGTAGAGATTTGGATCTGCATGACTCTTAGAGAAACCAAGTATTATTAAGTAACTGTCAATTTTGGCATACCAATATCTTGGAGCTTGCTTGAGTCCATAAAGGGCTTTCTTTAATCTACAAACATGAGTGTCTCTGTGATGCACATCAAAACCTTGAGGTTGTTCAATGTATACTTCTTCTTCAATTGCTCCATTGAGAAAGGTTGTCTTTACATCCATATGATGTAAACTCCATACCATGGAAGAAACAAGAGGCATAATGGATCTAATAGAAGTATATATGGAAACATGAGCAAAGGTTTCGTCATAATCTTCTCCCTCCTTCTGGGAGAACCCTCTAACCATGAAACTTGCCTTGTATTTATCTATGCTTCCATCTACTGCATGTTTGATCTTGTAGACCCATTTTGAAGTTACCACTGATTTTTCCTTGGGTCTAGGCACAATTTCCCATACGTCATTTTTCATGATGGACCGGTATTATTTTTTCATGGCTTATTTCCATTGTTTCTTTTGAAATGTTTCTTCAAATGTGGTGGGTTCTTCATTTATAAGTTTTGTCATACATGTTTCATATCTGGAGAATCTTTTGGGTTTCTTGCTTTCTATGAAAGTGCCACTTGGAGATTTGAGTCTTTCTGCTTCTTGTAGAGTAGCTTCAAGCCAAGCTGGACGTTTTCTAGTTTTGTGTACAATAATTGATTCAATAGGTTTGCATGGTTGCATTGGATGATCAAGTTGTTCTCATTCTTCATTCTGAATTTATGGAAGACGTGTGTTTTCTTCTTTAATCTCTTCATATTCTTCTTCGATGGATTCTTCTATTGATTTCTTGAAATCCATGTTCTCATTGAAGGTTACATCTCTACTAACTTCAATCTTATGTTGTTCTAGATTATATATTTTGTAGGCTTTGGAGGATTCACTATATCCAACAAATATGCCCTTCTTTCCTAAGGGTTCTAGTTTCTTCCTTTTATCCTTGGGGATATGAATGTAAACAGGGAACTCGAAGATTCTTAAGTGTTCCACATTAGGTTTCTTTCCTGAGAAGGCTTCTTCTAGAGTCATATCCTTCAATATGCGGTGGGGACTTCTGTTCTAAACATATATTGTTGTCATTGTTTCTTCTCGCCATAAATACATTGATAAACCTTGATCATTCATTAGTGCCTTCATGGTTTCTTCAATGGATATATTCTTCCTTTATGCTACACCATTTTGTTTAGGAATATGAGGAACAGTTAGCTCTTTCCTAATCCCTGCTGATTTGCAAAAGGCAACAAATTCCATGGATGTGTATTCTCCTCCATTATTTGTTCTCAAAGTCTTGATTTTCTTGCTTGTGAGGTTTTCTATTTCTGCTTATTCTTGAAACTTTCTGAAAACTTCATCCTTTGTCTTCAATAGATATAACCAAGTCTTTCTTGAGTAATCATCTATGAAGTTTACATAATAAAGAGAACCTCCTAGATATTTGACTGGCATCGGACAAAAAACATTTGAATGTATTAGATCTAGGATTTCCTTAGATCTATTATCGCTACTTGAGAATGGATTCTTAACATTTTTACCAAGTGCACATCCTCTGCAAATTCCTTCATGTGTAGATTGTAGTTCTGGTATTCCTTCAACAATTTTCTTGAGGAAAGGTAATTCTTGATAGTTAAGATGAGCATACCTTCTATGCCAAAATTCATTGGGATTGAATTCATCATGTACAAGAGCTTCATCATTATGTTCTAGTAGTCTGTATAATCTACTTTCACGAGTTGCAATAACTCTAACATTCTCTATGTTGGAGTCTCTAGACCAAGATATTACTTCACCATCTACAAAGGCTATTTTATTTCCTTTGTCTTCTAAGCAAGATATAGATACAAGATTATTTTTCTAAACCAGGTACATATAAGACATTTCTCAAACGAACATTGTTACCTGATTCCAGTTTGATGGAGGCTTGACCGATTCCTTTGACTGGATAGGTGTTCTTGTCTCCAAATTCTACTTTGTGAGATGTATTCTTTTCATTCAGACTAGAGAGTTTGACATGGTTTCTTTTCATATGCCTGGAAGCTCCATTGTCAATTATCCACATGTCATATTCAAGAGTTCTTGTAAGAGCTTAATAGTGTAGATGATTTATCTTTTCATTCATGATTTATGTTGACTGATAACTGGTCAAACTTTGACTTTCATTGTTCAAACATTGACTTTGACCCAAAATTTCAACCTTGACGTTTTTTCTTTCTAGGAGTGCCAATAGGTGTGTTGGAATAAGGCGCACTAAAATATCCTCTCCTTGAGTAAAGCATTCCATCATAAGGTGTTGGGAAAGAGGTTTTAGGGTTTGCAGTTGCACTTGCTAGTAACCCTAGCGGCAGTGCTTCAATAACTACACTTGCTAGAAACCCTAGCGACAATTCTTCAATGAGCTTGATAATCTTATGGCTTAGCTTCCTTCCAATGGTTAGACTGACTGAAGGAGGTGTGGGCTCATAACCCTGTTAAAAAAATGGGTGTGCTTGTTTCACCATATATAATATAGCCATATTGTCACCCAACCATAGGCACAAAGGCCACCCCCGAGCACCTTAACCTTGACAGACAAAATAATTCTGGTAGCAGAAAAATAACCAAGGCTAGCACACCAAGCAAGGATAACCAACAACCAAGCAAAAATTCCAAACCAATAACCCAAGACAAAGTCACTACTGCGATAGTTGTAGTTCTCCTTCACTCATGCGCACTTCTTGTCCTTATGTAGTCATGAGTGAGTGAGTTACAAATGAGATCTAGCTCCCTTTATTTATGTTTCTCCATCTTAACTAACTGGGTCGACTTCTTTTCCTGGGGGCTAATAAATCAATATTAATTTATTTTATTAAGTCGACGTGTCTTATAGGGTTATTATCCAAATATTTAGGGTTTCTCTTGCTTCCCAGAATATTCTAGTCTCGTCAAAGGTTATATGAGGAGGCTAATACTTCCCGTAGCTACCATAACATCAACACATGTATCTTTAAAAAGACTATTGATTCAATGTTCCTCTTCATAAACTTAATATTATTTTAGGAACAAATTACTTTTATTATTTTACAAAACCTATTCAATTACAGTTTTGAACCCTTCTTTTCCTTGTCTGATTAGATCTCTTAGTCTTTGATGGATCGACCCCCTTTTTTATTTCGATCTCATACTTCTTCCTTGTATTCTAGGTTCTTTAATAGAAAAATTTTGAACCTTTTAACATTCCCTGGTACATTTATTGTGTTGTTGAGATGGATGGGTGTTAATCTCGTGGCCCCTTTTTCATAGAACCAAAGTTGTGACCAACATCTAAATAAAGAAGGCGCAAGGCATGTTTTATGGTTTATCCCATAGGAACTTTTTCTATTTACCAAGTGACCTTACCTTATAACCAGGTGTTATCCAACATTTTAACCCTTCGTTGCCTCATGTTTTCATATAACCCTGTGTTGTGACCGAGACAAACCACGCAAATGGCTTAGCTTGGCATTAATTAAATCAACAGTTCAGAAATGATCAAGTGTTGAGTGGATGAGCATGGCTTATCTAGGCGATTTAGACAAATCTATTGTTTGGATTTAATCAATCGTCGAGTGGATGGTTCGTGGACTCGCAGATTCACATGTCTTTCTTTTCATCGCTTATCTTGGCATTAATTAGATCGACAGTTCATATATGATAAATATTGAGTGGACGACTCTCACTTATCTAGGCGCTTTAGACAGACCTACATTTTGGATTTAATCAATCGTCGAGTGGACGATTTTTGGACTTGCAGACTCACATGTCTTCCTTTTCATCGCTTATCTTGGCGTTTAATTAGATCCATGGTTCAGATATGATAAAGTGTTGAGTGGATGGCCCTTGCTTATCTAGGTGCTTTAGATAGATCTATGGTTTGGATTTAATCAATCGTTGAGTGGACGGTTTGCAGACTTGCGGACTCGCAGACTCACATGTCTTCCTTTTCATCTCAGATATCATCAAAATGCATGCCCAACTTCCGTTACCTCCATAATGAACCATACTTAGATATTTTTAAGTGGCAGGTTCATGGATTAGTGTTATCCTTTATATGAGTCTGAACGATAGAATATGATACTTAGTCATCTTTTGGGGTGCACAAAGAACTCACAGTTAGTGTTATCCTTTATATGAGTCTAACCGATAGAATATGATACTTAGTCATATTTTTTGGGGTGCGCAGTGGACTCACGGATTCATGAAACACTTTGTTTCAACATCCAAGATTCTAGGGTAGTCTCGATGTTGTTTTGTGTTCCTATGTTGATGTTTGGCTTTTCAATGGAGACACAGACTTAATGGAGTAGACACTAAAAACAATTTGAGATATGGTCTAGAGGGAAGATGTTAATCTATCTCAATGAAAATAATGGTGACCATATTGATCCTCTTTAACATCAATGCCAATACCAACATCATATACCCTCTTTGACATCAATGCAAACACCATAACATCATGTCCAAAACCTACCACTGAGTTAAGGGCCATTTATTGGGCCTCTGAGGTAAAGTAGTTGGAGCATGTGAAGAAGTGTCTCTAAGCCAATGAAGTTGGAGCATCTGCTTCTTTATGTCTATTTATGTAATTGTAATCTTTCTAATAGTCACATTTCAAGGTTCTACCGATCACATGTCAAACACTTGTAGATTCTATGTGTCCTATGTCCCATTCATGTGACTTATTTTGTAGGTTTTGTTAAGGTTGACCTTGTACATGTAGTCTCAAAACCCTATTAGGGAAATCACCCTACCTTTGAGATGGGTATTTATACACCCACTCTATTTTGTATTTTTCATTCGTGTGATTCATTCATTCATAATAAAGTGATTTGTGTAAGGGTGCCTATCAAGTGTTGCACTCTCTCTTGTGCTTGGATTTCTCTCTCTAATGCACTCGTTCTTGGGTTTTTATCTCTCTCTAGGGTTTCACTTCTCTTATGTGATATCTCTTCAAGTGTTGCAATGTCCTAGTTTTTGCTATTTTTATTTTTATTGTATAATTAGGGTCTATGTTCAATCTATTTGATTCTCATGTTATCTCTTGTGAATCTCAATAGGAGAAATAACTATGCCCCACTTTCACCGACCAATCATGATCACTTTTAACTTGAGTATGCAATTATTGTTGATATTATGGTAGCTGCAGGAGGTATTAACCTCCACGTGTAACCTTTGACAAGACTAGAATATTTTGGGAAGCAAGAGAAACCCTAAAACGTTGGATAATAACCCTAGAAGACAATTCGACCCAAGAGAATATTTAATATTGATTTATTAGTCTCTAGAAAGAGAAGTCGACACAGTCAAGTGAGATAGAGCAGTATAAATAGAGGGCGCTAATGCTCATTTTTCACTTTTTTCTCTCGCAACTGCATAAGACTAGTGGTGCGCAAGTTTGGAGAGGGAGTGCAACTGCAACTGGGATTTTGGATTTTGGTTGGACTTTCTCTTGGTTATGGTTTGGAATTTCTGCTTGGTCTTGGTTTATTCTTGTTTGGTTCACTAGCCTTGGAGAAAGGTGTGCTACCTTGGTTGGCTATTGGTCTGCTTCTAGAATTATTCTATCTATCAAGGTTAAGGTGCTTGGGGGTGGCTTTTGTGCCTATGGTTGGGTGACAATATTGTTATATTGTCTATGGAAAAACGAGCACATCTCTTTATTTATAATAGGTTGTGGGCCTAGACTATATTTAGAAATTCTAACCACTTGAAGATAGATTGGGAAGTTATTTTTTAAGCTCGTTATGGCGCTAGTTACAGTGGCGGCTAAGTTTTTTTATTATACAGCTGCAACAAACCCTAACCCTTGTGTCCAGGCACTTATGATGAAGCATTTGACCTAATTCCTTGAGATTCTAGTGATCCCTAGCCTAGCGCAACTCTTGGTACTCTCATCTAGCAAAAACGTCAAGTTTGAATATTTGGTCAAAGTCAAAGTTAAATTTTGACTGGTCAAAGTCAATAGTTGACCAAAAAAAGTCAAATTCAAAGGTTGACTTCTGGTCAAATTGATTTGGTGGTCAAAGTTGAAATTTTAGAGTTTCTATCTTGTTTTAATCATTGAATCTTCTAATTGAGTTTTTAATCTCTTCTTGTCAAGATAGTATCTAGTTTCATATTGGAAGACAATCTAGATGATGCTACAAGGTTTCAAAGGTATGCACTTGTGTATGCTATATAAGTTATATCATCTAGCAAAACATGAGAGTGTTTGTAGGGAAAGTACTAGATATATTTTCCAAGTTGTAATCTTGGATTCAGTGCATTAAGAGGAGAAAGTGCACCCTCCATAGCAGTTGAGGCTTCAGGTTCCAAGTTTGATTAAATTGTTAAGCTTCAAATTTGTGTATATCAAGGGTAATAGTTGCTACATTACAAATTGTGAAAGCAGTATTTGAAAGATTATATTATTTCTAGGTGCAATGAATACTCGATTGTGTATGCATGTTATTGATATAGATACTTATTGTACTTGTTCGCAAGTTGAACTAACATCTCCTCTAGATAGATATTTCTTGGTTGTTCTTGTTGTTCTTGTTCCGGGCAGGTACCCTTGTGAAATATGCTTGATGAGCAATCTTTGCCGAAGTTGTCATAGAAGAAGTTTATAAGGATGACACAACTGCCATATGGGCAGCAATCGGAACAAATAGAAACAAACTTAAAGAGACTCGGAGGAGTCAGAATCGAAGGAAATCATAAATAAAAAGGAAACTAGAACAATCTTGTGACACTTTGTAGAAATCAAAGAGAGATACAACAGACAGAAGCATAGACTCTCTCAGATGGAGGGAAATGATCACATAATTCCAAAAGAAGAGCATGCATATTGCTCATTTGGGCATGAAGCTGGGATTAGGAGGGAGCTAATCCCCAACGATATGATCCATTGAAGAAGAATATGTAAAGAATATGAAGTATCTATCCAAGTTCTTCATTGGAAGTAATAGCCATGATAAGCAACATGTGTTTAGTTTCACTCTAGAAGAAGTCTTATTCGAAAATAAGCCTTGAATATCCTTGGTTGTCCATCTACATTTATGTTCCTATGGCAAAGGGTTGGATCCTTCAAGAAAGAAGGACATGTAATCTATAGAATATTTCATGGACTCCAACATTGAAGAAAAACATGAGGAAGAACATGAAGATTCCAAGAAAGAGAAAAAAGTCAGAAAAACCAATTGAACCAGTTTGAACCCACTAGAAGCAGTCAAGCAGAAGGAATGGAAGGAAGATGTGATAAAGTAAAATGTATGTAAAAAATTGTGAAAAATACTTAAGCATTGATATATACAAGTCGAGACTCGAGGCTAGAGGGTTCTCCCAGTAGAAGGGAGAAGACTACAATGACAACTTGTTCTAAGTAACCATATATATCTCTACATGAGCCACTATATCTCATGCAGTGTCCATGGGTTGGAGTTTACATTAAATGAATGTAAAGATTGCTCTTCTCAACAAAGTAATTGAAGAATAAGTGTATGTAGAGAAACATCAAGGTTTTGAGGTATACCAAAAAGAGACCCTTGTATGCAGATGGAAGAAGACCTTGTATGGATTCAAGCAAACTTGGTGCAGAGCCTCTCATGTACAACAAAAGCGTGGTGAAAACTTCCTATGACAGAGGAAGTATATTGAAATAGTTCTTAGAGAAGTCTAGGATGATGGATCGAAAATCCATGGAAAACTCCCATGATGATAGATCTGAAGAATTTGAGAGACTCTAATCCAGTAAACACGTCTCTATATTGACAATTAATTTGTTTGTTAATGTATTTGGAAAATACCTAGCCGGATATTTTTTTTGTGGGACATTTAAGTTATAATATACAACTACATGGATTTATCGATTTAGATTGGGCAAGGAGTGAAGATGACAAAAGAAGTGCTATTTGGATATGTTTTAGTTTGAGATTTTCCAAGATGTCATGGGCTAGCAGGAAACATAAGTTTGTTTCACTCAGCACTATAGAAGCAGAGTATATTGTAGCTTGTGATGCTTGTACAGAAGAAGTGTGGCTATGTAAGTTGGTTTTTGGAGTGTCTGATCAGGGGTTGGATTCAACTGTGATATATTGTGATGATCAAAGTTGTGTGAAGCTTTCAGAGAACCCGGTGTTCCATGACAGGTCGAAGCACATTGAGATCAAACATTATTTTCTCTATGATAAAGTCCAAAGGGGAGAATTGGTTCTCCAGTATATCTCCACAAATGAGAAAATAATAGATATTTTGGTAAAGCCTCTGTCCAATATGAAAATTTTTTGTACTTAAGGGACAAGCTCGGGCTCGTGGAGACAACTTCCTTATTGAAAAAGGAAGTGATTGCTCCTAGTTTGGGAGGGAGAACTGATATGTTATTGACTTATGGAAAGTCATTTTCCAATTCGAAAAATGATCGAGGTTGGGCAGTGCCTTTCTAGTCTGGAAAGTGGTTCGAGATTTTTGACGAACAGTCATTTTCCAATTCGAAAAATGGTCCAGATTAGGCAGTCATTTTCGTAATGAAAATGGTCTGATAGATTGTTGATGTACCATAGACAACAATTCCACTTGTGTTCGGTGTGGGGGAATGGTCTAGGAAATTCATTCTTCTTGGAAGTCACTCTAAGTAGTGGTCAAGTAGAATGGTCTTCCTCATTGAGCAGTCATTCTTTCGAAGTTCACAGTTGTGAGAAGTTTCGAATAATGGTTTGTTTTGTAGGTTCGTGCAGGACAGCCATTTCCATAGGAAATGGTCTGGATAGTCATTTCCTAGGGAAGACTCGTTCTCTCTAGGTTGCATTGTGATTAGTGTCGAAGGAATGGCCCAATTAGGTGAATGGTCCAGGTTCAGTAATCAAGGACATGCATTCCCTAGGGAAGACTCTTTCTCTCTAGGTTTCACTATGATTAGTGCCAAAGGAATGAACCAATTAGGTGAATGGTCCAGGCTCATAAATCAAGGGCAGTTGTTCTTCTATGTTTGGGAAGAATAGTCCAGATAGCCCATGGTTGATGTTTTACTTTCTGAGGGCAGATGCTCTTCCAGATCTCAAATATGTGAGTGGAAGAATGAACCAGATGACTCCATTTGTATCATGATATTGTTATGCAGGTTGATATCAGATGATATGATTGTTGTGGAGACTGTATGTCTCTGGACAATAGTTGTATGTTACTCTAGTGGATGTGTTCCACTAGTTGTGACTATGTGTCACTAGTTAGTAGCCATGTGCTACTAGGTGTGGTTGTGTACCACTGGATAGTAATTGTGTACTTCTATGTATAAATGTGTTCAACTTGCACATAATATATCTAGCAGGAGAAAAAGAATGGAAGAATTCTCATTAACCAAATGAATGAATGAAAATTTATACATGATATACTTTGTATAACTCAACCAATGCGCACTGGAGGAGAAGCCAATGAGCCATAGTGGTGGTCTAGAGTGATCTGGACACACACCAACAATTAGAATCAATGAATCCGATGAGTTCCAATGTAGAGTATGTTGAATAGTGAATCCCAAAGGTGATGGTGCCCTGTACGTATCGAAGGATATGTTTTGCAGCCTTCCAATGTAGCTCATGCGGCTCCTGCACGAACCTAGAGAATGCTCCTATTGCATAAGAGAGGTCTGTTCTGGAGTGTGTGAGATACAACAAGCTTCCCACTAGTTGTCTATACAGTGTGTTTTCAACCAGTGGAGTGTCCCCACCATCCTCAAGTCTGACTCCTGATAGGAAAGGAGTCAAGGAAAACTTGCAGTCTGTCATGTGAAATCTCTCAAGGAGATCTTGTGCATACTTGGCCTGAGATAGTTTAATGCCTGATGCATCCTCACTAATCTCGATTCCAAGGAAGAAGTGCAGTGGACCCATGTCTTTCATCAAAAACCTGTCATGCAGAATCCTCTTGACTGTAGCAATCGCTGAAGTCGAGAAACCGGTGATCAATGAATCATCAACATACAGAACTAGGAGTAGAAGTGAATCAGTTTTCCTGAGCATGTAAACATTCGAGCCTGACTTACAACGTACAAAAATTTGTGACAATAGGTAGGATTCCATCTTGGCATACCATGCCCTCATAGCCTACTTAAGGCCATAAAGATACTTCTTCAGTCGACAGACCAAAGATGAATCCTGCATAAATACCTGGGGTTTCTCTGTATATATCTCTTCAGAGAGATCGTTTTGAAGAAGTGCATTCTTCACATCCATTTGATGGAATTCCCATCCCTTGGTTGTCACAATGGAAAGTGTCAAATGTATGAAATCCATCTTCTCTACTGGAGCGAAGGTCTCATCATAGTCAATGTTATGCACCTATTGAAATCCTTTGTCAACTAGCATGGCTTTGTATTTGCTAATATGTCCATCCACTGCGTTCATGGTCTTGTAGACCCATCTGCACCTGACAAGCTTCCTTCCTGAAGAAAGGGGAACCATATCCCAAGTCTGGTTCTCGAGGAGAGAGTTTTTCTCCTCCTGCATGGAATATTCTCAAAAGGGATTTCCAGCAACCTCGCCATAAGACTGTGGATCTGAACATTGAACCAAGAAAAGATTCCTGGGAATCATCGGTTCAGTGGAAGTGAGTGAAAGAGGAGGCTCCTCGAAATCAAATCGAGTCCTCCTAGTATTAGTTGGATCCCCAACAAGATCCCCTGCATATTGAAGAGTATTCTTGGCCCACTTGGGAATCTGCTCTCACTTTGCATCTGGATGCACTGACTCTGCATATGACTATATTGACTCTGTATCTAGATCATTTGAATCCTCTAAATCATAACTCTCATCTAAAGAAGAGTTGGCATGTGCATACTCATCATCTCTGACAGGGGGAAGAACAAAAATGTCTGCCTGCGGTTGTTGGGGTACATGCGAGACACTTTCCTCGAATTGGACACTTCGATCAATGATGAGTCGATCTGAAGAAAGATCAATGAGTCTGTATCCCTTCACACCATTGGGGTTTCCAACAAAGATACACTATGTTATCTATGGATCAAGTGCCTTCCTCTTCTTAGAGGGAATCATGGCCCATGCACATGAACCAAAAATACGAAAGTGGGTCACTTCAGGTTTGAGGTCGCTCCAAGCCTCGTAGGGGGTCTTATCCTTGATAGATCTATGGGGACATATTTTTTGGATGTAGGTTGCAAAATTAAGTGCTTCAGCCCATAATCTTCGTGGAAGTGACTTTGCATGTAGCATGCAAGATGCCATCTATTTTAGAGATCTATTTTTTAGCTCAGCAACTATGTTTTGATGCAGAGTATAGGGAACCGTGTGCTGCAAATGAATCCCTGCCTCATGAAAAATATTATGTATCTCATGGTTGACATACTCTCCCCCATTATCAATTCAGAGGATTTTGATTTTCTTTCCTGACTGTGTCTCAACAAGGGATTTGAAATCTTTGAGGTGTTGAAAGACCTCTGATATTTTCCTGAGAAAGTAAATCCATGTGAAGCATGAGAAATCATCAACAAAAATGAGCACGTACTTTTCTTTATTGGTTGGTGGATGCAAAAAAGGGCCCATGAGGTCATTATGGATCAAATCTAAAGGAGAGGAAGCCCTCTGAGTCTTTCCTTTGTCAAATTTCTCTTGAAGGTGTTTTCTAAGAACACATCCCTCACAAATTCCTTTGGAGAAGTGGATGTCGGGTAGGCCATCAACCATTCCCTGCTTGCTAAGATGTTGCATATATATGAAATTCAAATGCCCAAACCTTTCGTGCCATGTCCTATTGCTTTCATCATCATGGGTAAGCAGTAATGCAGAATCTGGTTCAATAAATTCAGAAAATGTGTAGATTCTAGATTGATGATTTACCTCACCGGTAGCAACCCTAGAATTGGTTTGCATGTCATAGATATCCATTTCATCAGGTGTAAATATGACTCTCTTTCCAGTGTCGTAGTTTTTCATCTGATACATGGAGAGAAGATTGACAGAAATTTTTGGAACGTGCAACACATTCTCAAAGCTTCCATTTGTGAGTTCAATTCTTCCTTTTCCAGTGACCTCGACTAGAGAGTTGTCCTCCATCGGAATAGGAGGGCCTTTGCATGCATCCAATGAAGAATAGACTTCTTCTGTGGCATCCATGTGGTGTGATGCTCATAAATCTATGATCCAAGCATCGGGAGAGGAGTTGATGGCAATCAAAGCATGGATAGAATTGTCTTTCTTGGGATTTTGATCTTCTGGCTTCTTCTTCTTGGCACCCTTGGGGATGCAATCTCCAAGGTTGTTTTGACAAAGTATTTGGGTCATTAGATCTATATGTTTTTGCATACATGCAGATTTTGGATGGAATCCTTTATGGAAGTAAGTGCATTTCTCCCCTTTTCTTCCCTTTCCACCTTTGGATCTGAAGGCATCATTGAAGGTTTTTGAGTAACCTTCCTTATTTGGATTTGCATGTGCTTTCCTTTTGTCTTTGTATTTATATTTTTTATATTGATGACTGTTGTCATCTTGCACAGTAAGTGCATGCACCTTTGGGCCTTTGATTTTTCCCATGTTGATGAGCTTTTTTCGCTCTTGTGTCAGAGACTTGATAAAGTCCTCAAGAGAGGGAATCTACCAGGTGGCTCCAGAGGTGAATCTAACTGAATGAAATGTGGATACAAACATTGAGTATTCTGGACCAAGTTTGGAGAGAATGGTGAGAACCATTTATTTCTCCTCCTTAGATTTATCAACCCCGCAAGCCTTGAGTTGTGACAACAAATCCTTATATTTGGTAAAGAAATCTTGGAGATTGTCGAAGCTTTATGGATCCAATGTGAGAAATTCTATCTCGATCATGTGTCCCCTCATCTCATCATGTTTGCCAAAAATCCCTTCCATTGTGGTTCAGGCTTCATTGGGGGTTTTACAGGAGGATATGTGAAAGAGGAGTTCAGGAGAAATAAGACTGCAAATTGTTTTGAACGCTTCATCCATTCGATTTAGATACTTCGATTTTTCTATGGATGATGTTGGTTATGTTTATGTGTTCATGGTTAACCTGTACAATCCTCTGCTTTGAAGATGCATTATCATGTTCCCCTTCCATGCAAATAAATTGTAAGGTGTAAGAATGAATTCTTTTGAAATTTTCATTTTTTCGTTGTCTTCAATCTCCGGTACCTGCAAAAATAATTTGGTGTTTTTTCCCTAGAAGTCCATCGTATCTGATACCATGTAAATGTGTTGAACATTCACATAATAGATCTACCTGGGAATTGACATACACAGTTGCATAGAAAATAGAAGAAAAGAGAAGCGGGAGAGAAATAATGGAAGAATTCTCATTAACCAAATGAATGAATGATAATTTACACATGATATACTTTGTATAACTCAACCAATGTGCACTTGAGGAGAAGCCAATGTGTCATAGTGGTGGTCTAGAGTGATCTGGATACACACCAATAGTTACGGGAGTAAATTTCCACCTTGTAGTGTCCCCCAGGCTGAGCCCCGTTGTAACCCAAGTTCTGAAAGGAATTGTGATTATGTTTTATAGGTTGGTGAGCCAAGTTTTTATAAGCTAGAGACTTATGTGTTTGTTAGGCCAGGGAGCCTAAGTGTTGAAGGCTAGGAGCCTGTTGTTGTACTTGTATGTATGCAGAACGTTTAATAAATATAAACACCGCTAGGTGCAGACCGACCACGATGAATGAGTGAAGGGGGACTAAGCATCCATAGAGTGGAAAAGGAATTAGGGGCTGGAAGGTGGGAAAGGGGCTAAGTGTTGAGCCTCGGGGCTAAGCCTAGGGGGCTTAAGCCTGGGAATAATCTTTTAATATTATTCCAAAAAGACATGTGCATTTTGTGTTTTATCCTAAGTTTTGGCAAGGGAGGATGTACAAGGGTGATGCGTACTGGTGGAACGCATGTAGTTCCACAGGTGACAAGTGTCAACCCTGATGCATGCGAATAAACGACCAGGGTGAGCCATGAGAAAGGTTCCTCCTCCTCCATTCGACCCTCAAACTACCAGAAGGTGAACGGGTCTGACTCCTGCAGAAAAACTCTCGTGCATCCTTTGAACCGAAAAGGCGTGTATCTGTGTTTTTTCCAGGATAGTCGGTACATCCCCTGTCTGAACAGTTCGAACCTGCATTGACCCCTGCATGAATTGTTTGTCACGCATCCCCGAAAACCAAAGCGTGAGTCTATCCTGTGTTGGTGGATTGGGAAATAAGAAGTGACCTGCCATTGTTGAACCTGTTGGAAAGCCCGTGTCTATTTTCCCCGTGGGTTGTTGTGACCACACAGTGCTGGACTGCGTGGGGTCTTGCTGGCCAATGGTACAACGCTCTCTCCAGGTGAGAGAGGTGATTGAAGTTGGTAGAACAGGTTGTTGGCCTGTGAGCGACTCTCTCCAGGTGAGAAAGTGCGCAGAGGAAGGAGAGGACTCCTGGAAAGAACCCTGTAGCTGCCACAGAGCCCGGAGACTTTTGGTCCGGCCTGTTCCTGTAACCCAAGGCAAGGGATATTAGCAACCGAAGGACTGTCCAGGTGACAGAGAAGGTGTATTCTCCTGGGGTGGAACAAGCATGTGGGGAATGAGGGTCTGTGGGCAGTGAGCGTGGGAGGTTCCTGGGAGAGAATTCCTTCCTTGTGGTTGTGTGTTGTTTTCCCTGTAACCTCAGCTAGCCTAGTATTCATTGTCTTGGGGTGGAGCTTAGTCCTAGCTCGGGGGTGACCCACTGCTGAGATGATGAGCAGTGTGGTCTAAGGATGGGAGGTTCGTGGAAGGCCTGCACTTGGTTGGTGGATTCTACCACTGTTAAAAGATAAGTATCTGATTATGTTTTAATCATGTTTTGCATGACTCTACTGCTTATGTTATCATGATTTCCGCTATGTATATGAATTAATATGAAAATCTAATTGCTATCTAATTATGGCAGTAATTCATATGAATGCTCTGTGTTGAATGTGTTTATTGTTTAAATGCATGTGGGTTAAATAACATCTGTATGAGTTATGTACAAAGTGGTGTTATAGTCTTCTTTTAAGAGCGATTAAACCTTAGTAGCAAAAAAGGTGTGCTACAGTTTGGTATCAGAGCCAAGGTTTCGACACTGAGCCTAGATGGGCCAGTGGAGCGGCCTTTGGACCGAGAATGCGAGGGGAAATTGGGTTTGGAAGGCCAATTTCGTACCCTAGTTTGTTCCAAAATGTCAAGGAGTTACTTGACGAGTTTTAAAGCTCAGGAAGTATAGCGGCGTTATGAAAGCGCAACCAGTGTGGTATGAGTCCACAAGGAGAGAGAACTCCACACCTGTGGTGTAGGAGCTCTAGGATCTGTTCGGGAGGGAAGGCGAACCCTTGTGACCGTCAGATATGAAAAGTGTGCACGAGGTTTAAATCCCTTTGGATATTGCACAGGAATGTGGAAATCGCGATACGCGAAATCCCAAATTAGTCAGGACCGTCCATCTCGAAGGGACAGGTGGCAATAATAAAGATCCCGTCGGTATTTTTCATGTCGAAATATCGGGATATCGGCATTCATGAAATCGGGAGTCACGATGATAGGAGCTCAAGAATTTTCATGGTAAAAGTCTCGGGAACGATCCGAGCCGTCCGTTTGTGGGGACACGTGGCGAAGATCGAGCGACCCATCAGTATATCGGCTACCAGGGTTTTGATTTGACATAGAACTTTTTCATCAAGGAATCGCGAGTTGCGAAATCCTGAGATTGGATCTGAGCCGTCCGTCAGTTGGAACACGTGGGTGAGATTGGGAGCCCATCGGCATATCGGGGTTCGGTGTTTCGCGAATCATGAAGACAAGGCACCCGGAGCATTTGAAATCGTGAAATAGCGATAAGTGGCAAGGACCATCCATTCTTTGGGATGCATGGCCGAGATCGAGGCATTCGGGAAAATTCTGGAAGGAAAGTCATCCATCGAGAAATCGGGGTTCGGGGAATCGTGAATCCTGAGGACATATGTGCTTCGGCATTGGAAGGTCTGAAACCCCGATAGGAGGTATGACTATGGTCATATAAGGGGAGGTCGTGTGAACCACGAGTCTATCCCGGAGGGCTAACGGGTGTTAGAGCGTATCGGCGTTTGGAAGCCCAAAACCCCGAAAGATCTGGACCATTAGATCTAGCTTGTCGAGGATCGTTGGATCACGTATAGGAAACCATGTATCGGGTTTCGGGGATAGGAGTGACAAGAGGTTGGGAGTCACTGCATAATGAAGTCCCGGGTACCGAAAGTCCTGAAAGTCCCAAAAACTGAAGTTTCAAAATAAAAAATAAAAAAATAAAAAAAATAAAAACCCAAAAGTGCAGAGCCGAACGAGAGCTTAGAAAACCCATTGGAATCGAAATGTTTTTTGTTCTTGTTCGTATTAGTTATAAACGATGTGGATTGTTCATGAAGTTTTGATGGCCTGACAAACTTCGAATTTAATTGCACAGTGCGTGTGCAGAGTTCAATGGAGGTCAGGACTCCAGTTAACCAACGCCGAGTATGGGGTGGAGAAAGGTGCAAATTACCCCTGAAATAGAAGACGGACAGGAAGGAAAGGATGTTAACCTGGGGGTCGAAGGATCGAACTCCAATGGGCATGGAAAAGAGAAGGATAAGGAAGGACACATAATGAAAATCATTGAAGGATTGAAAAGAGAGGCTAAGGCTCACCGAGATGATAGCAGAAAGCTCGTGAAAGTCAAGGATCGACAGGGTGAATTAAACTTAAAAAAATTTAAGAGCCTGGAAAGAATAGAGAAGAAACTTGAGAAGGGAAGAGACTCAAGTACGACGGAGAGTCGTAGAACCCATGGGAGAAGAAGTAGGTCAAGGAGTGGTAGCTGACATCTTAGTCGCTCCCAAAGACATTCTGATAGGGAGACACACAGTAGTTCAAGTCCGTCCCCTACCAGAAAACATCGAAAATCTGGAAAGGAGGAATTGAAAGGGGAGATGAACAAGATTAAACCTCCAACATTCGATGGAGAATATAAGAAGGAGGAAGATGTTGAGACATGGTTACTTGGCATGAAGAAATACTTCCAACTGTTGAATTACTCTGCCCATGCAGAAGGAAGAATTGCAATGTACCAACTGAAAGGAAAAGCATCCATGTGGTGGGATCAGTTTGTGCAGGTGCAGCACATCAAAGAGAAAGAGGTCACTTGGAAGGAATTTAAGAGGTATTTCGAGAAGAAATACCTGACTAAAAGATACTATGACATAAAGATGAAGGAGTTCTTCGAACTCAAGTTGGGAAGTATGACTATTGATGAGTATGAACGAAGTTTTCTGGAACTACTGAAGTATGTTCCATTCATAAAAGACGAGGCTATCAAGATTCAAAGGTATCTGAGTGGACTGCCACCTTCCATTGGTGACAAGATTCAATATGATTATCCTAAGACTATGGAAGAAACAATAAGAAGAGAGAAATGCTTATACAAACAAAAAAGAGAGAAGCCTACCTTTCGGAAGGCTTGGGATGACCAAAAGAGGTTTAAGAAAGAACAGAGGCAGAAGGGAAACAGGCCTCCCTTTTTCAAGAATGGCCCTAGGGAACAGTCATCCTTTAGAGACCCCAGGAAAGTTGAAGGGAGTGAGCAGATGCCAAGGCCTCCACCTATGGAGTGTTGGGGTTGTAAAGGGAATCATAGGTACAGAGACTGCCCCCACAGAAAAGACAAAGCAAGAATTGTC
>ML834824.1:75804-86303 GCA_009831015.1 Picea engelmannii
GTTGCGCCAAGTTGGCAGCAAGATTTTGTGGGCCATTTGAGATCCTGGAAAGGATTGGGTTGGTTGCATACATGCTTGCATTACCTGCATCTATGACTGTACATAATGTGTTTCATGTTTCACTGCTTAAGAAATATGTACCTAATTCTAATCAAATTATCGATTGGACTATGATTCAGGTGGAACCAGAAGGTGTCCTGCAAGTCCATCCTGTGCGCATATTGGACAGGAAAAGCAAACAGCTCCGAAATCGAGCTATAGAGCTTGTAAAGGTCCAGTGGACCTGGTACGGTTCTGAGGACGCGACATGGGAACATGAAGAGGTTATGCGGGCAGAGTACCCGCATCTTTTTGAAGATTTTGAAAGGCTTGCAGAGACAGTGTAAGTTGCACTGAGGACAGTGCAAAAATAAGGGGAGGGGGATTGTAGTGTCCCCAAGGCCGAGCCCTGTTGTAAACCAAGTTCTGAAAGGAATTGTGATTATGTTTTATAGGCTGGTGAGCCAAGTTTTTATAAGCTGGAGACTTATGTGTTTTTTAGGCTAGGGAGCCTAAGTGTTGAAGGCCAGGAGCATGCTATTGTACTTGTATGTATGCAGAACATTTAATAAATATAAACACCGCCAGGTGCAGACCGACCACAATGAATGAGTGAAGGGGGACTAAGCATCCACAGAGTGGGCAAGGAATTAGGGGCTGGAAGGTGGGAAAGGGGCTAAGTGTTGAGCCTCGGGGCTAAGCCTAGGGGCTTAAGCCTAGGAATAATATTTTAATATTATTCCAAAAAGACATGTGCATTTTGTGTTTTATCCTAAGTTTTGGCAAGGGAGGACGTACAAGGGTGATGCGTACTGGTGGAACGCATGCAGTTCCATGGGTGACAAGTGCCAACCCTGACGCATGCGAATAAACGGCCAGGGTGAGCCGTGAGAAAGGTTCCTCCTCCTCCATTCGACCCTCGGACTACCAGAAGGTGAACGGGTCTGACTCCTGCAGAAAAACTCTTGTGCATCCTCTGAACCGAAAAGGCATGTATCTGTGTTTGTTCCAGGATAGCCGGTACATCCCTTGTCTGAACAGTTCGAGCCTACGTTGACCCCTGCGTGAATTGTTTGTCACACATCCCCGACAACCAGAGCATGAGTCTATCCTGTGTTGGCGGATTAGGAAATAAGAAGTGACCTGCCATTGTTGAACCTGTTGGAAAGCCCGTGTTTGTTTTCCCCGTGGGTTGTTGTGACCACGCAGTGCTGGACTGCGTGGGGTCTTGTTGGCCAGTGGTACAACACTCTCTCCAGGTGAGAGAGGTAATTGAAGTTGGTAGAACAGGTTGTTGGCCTGTGAGCGACTCTCTCAAGGTGAGAGAGTGCGCGGAGGAAGGAGCGAACTCCTGGAAAGAACCCTGTAGCTGCCACAAAGCCCGGAGACTTCTGGTCCGGCCTGTTCCTGTAACCCAAGGCAAGGGAGATTAGCAGCCGAAGGATTGTCCGGGTGACAGAGAAGGTGTATTCTTCTGGGGTGGAACAGGCATGTGGGGAATGAGGGTATGTGGGCAGTGAGTGTGGGAGGTTCCTGGGAGAGAATTCCTTCCTTGTGGTTGTGTGTTGTTTTCCCTGTAACCTCAGCTAGCCTAGTATTCCTTGTCTTGGGGTGGAGCTTAGTCCTAGCTCGGGGGTGACCCACTGCTGAGCTGATGAGCAGTGTGGTCTAAGGCTGGGAGGTTCGTGGAAGGCCTGCACTTGGTTGGTGGATTCTACCACTATTAAAAGATAAGTATCTGATTATGTTTTAATCATGTTTTGCATGACTCTACTGCTTATGTTATCATGATTTCCGTTGTGTATATGAATTAATATGAAAAGCTAATTGCTCTCTGATTATGGCAGTAATTCATATGAATGCTCTGTGTTGAATGTGTTTATTTTTTAAATGCATGTGGGTTAAATAACATCTGTATGAGTTATGTACAAAGTGGTGTTATAGTCTTCTTTTAAAAGTGATTAAACCTTAGTAGCAGAAAAGGTGCGCTACACACCTAGTCTAGTCTCTCGAAAAGTTACGGGAGTGAATTTCCACCTATCTGAGTTAACTAGTCTATCAGTCTTCAATTAATTGACTGAAACAGAGTGAAGTGAGGAGGAGATCAGGGAATCGTGAGTAATGCACTAGTTTGGTGATGTTCCAAAGGACAATGTGCATTAGTTGGTGATGATCCCAATGTTGCATGGTGATAATACCAATGTGGCATCTAGACTCCACTCAACTGATCAAACTGAAGTGTGAACTAAAGAGAATATTCTCCTAGAGAAATATTCTCCCTAAAATATAGGAAATTGAATAATGACCAATAAACATAGGAAAAACCTTAGGAAAAAGAAATCCTAGGTGTGTGTGAAGTAACTCCAACACCCCCCCTGAACATCACATGGTGAAAATAAAGAATGGGTCCTGACAACGACGCCATGTTAGGTTCCCAAATACAAAATCTACACTAAAATAAATGAGGAAAGAGGGAAAACCTCATGGGAAAACCCCCCCTCAAAGTACTGTGTATGTAAAAAGAAGAATTGGCAGTTGCTATGCAACTGTGTCCTTCACTCCAAGATGACTGCGAAGAGAATGAAACTTTTTCTCAGTGAAGATCTTGGTGAAGATATTTGCAGTCTATTCTGTTGAAGGACAAACCTACAGGTCGATAATCTCCTTGTGTAATAAGTCCTGGATGTAGTGCATGTGAATCTTGATGTGCTTCGTCCGCTGCCTCTGAACTAGATCTATGCAAAACTTCAGAGTGCTCTGGTTGTCACACCAAATGACGATCGGTTGATGAAACTGAATTCCCAACTCAGTGAGAAAATGTTGTAGCCACATAGTCTGAATGGTTATGTTAACTACCCCTCTGTACTCTTCCTTGGATAAAGATATAGCAATAGCAGCTTGTTTCTTGCTCAACCAACAGATAGGCCCGGAACCAAGACTGAGTGAGTAACCAGAGGTGGACTTGCGATCAATGTTATCGCCAGCCCAGTCAGAATAAATGAACCCGATGAGGTCCAATGTAGAGTCTGTTGAATAGTGAATCCCAAATGTGTTGGTGCCATGTATGTATCGAAGGATACGCTTTGAAGCCTTCCAATGTAGCTCATGTGGCTCCTGCATGAACCTAGAGACTGCTCCCACTGCATAGGAGAGGTTCGTTTTGGAGTGTGTGAGATACAACAATCTCCCCACTAGTTGTCTATACAGTGTGTTGTCAACCAGTGGAGTGTCCCCGCCATCCTCAAGTCTGACTCCTGATAGGAAAGGAATCGGGGCAGACTTGCATTTTGTCATGTGAAATCTCTCAAGGAGATCTTGTGCATACTTAGCCTAAGATAGTTTGATGCTCGATGCATCATCACTGATCTTGAGTCCAAGGAAGAAGTGTAGCGGACCCATGTTCGTCATCAAGAACCTGTCATGCAGAATCCTCTTGACTACAACAATCATTGAAATCGAGCAACCAGTGATCAGCAAATCATCAACATACAAAACTAGGAGTAGAAGTGAATCAGTCATCCTGAGCATGTAAACATTCAAGTCTGAATTACAACGTACAAATTTCTGTGACAACAGGTAGGATTCCATCTTGGCATACCCTGCCCTCAGAGCCTCCCTAAGGCCATAAAGAGACTTCTTCAGTCGACAGACCAAAGATGAATCATAAATCCCTGAGGTTGCTCCATATATATCTCCTCAAAGAGATCGTCGTGAAGAAATGAATTATCTGCATCCATCTGATAGACTTCTCATCCCTTGGATGTTGCAATGGAAAGTGCCAAACATATGGAATCCATCTTTGCTACTGGAGCGAAGGTCTCATCATAGTCAATTTCATGCACCTGCTGAAAGCCTTTGGCAACTAGCCTGGATTTATATCTACTAATATGTCCATCTGATGCGCTCTTGGTCCTATAGACCCATATGCACCTAACAAGTTTCCTTCCTGAAAGAAGGGGAACCAGATCCCAAGTCTGGTTCTCGAGGACAGAGTTGTGCTCTTCTTGCATGGCAAATTCCCAAAAGGGATTTCCAGCAGCCTCTCCATAAGACTGTGGATCTGAAGACTGAACCAAGAAAATATGTCTGGGAGGCATCAGTTCAATGGAAGTGAGTGTAAGAGGAGGCTCCTCGAAATCATATTGAATCCTCCTAGTATCAGCTGGATCCCCAACAAGATACCCCTCATCTTGAAGAGTAGTCTTGGCCCACTTGGGCCTCTGCTCTCGCTCTGCATCTACATCTGGATGCACTGACTCTGCATTTGACTATACTAACTCAGTATCTGGATCATTTGAATCCTTTGAATCAGAACTCTCATCTGAAGAAGATTCGACATGTGCATGCTCATCATATCTGACAAGTGGAAGAACAAAAATGTCTACATGCGGTTGCTGAGGTACATGCGAGACACTTTCCTCGAATTGGACACTTCGTTCAATGATGAATCCGTCCGAGGAAAGATCAATGAGTTTGTATCCCTTCACACCATCGAGGTATCCAACAAAGATACACGCTGTGCTATGTGGATTAAGTGTTTTCCTCTTCTCAGAGGGAATCCTGGCCCATGCACGTGAACTGAAAATACGAAAGTGGTTCACTTCCGGTTTGAGGCCGCTCCAAGCCTCGTAGGGGATATTATCTTTGACAGATCTATGGGGAGATATGTTTTGGATGTAGGTTTCACAATTAAGTGCTTCATCCCATAATCTCTGTGGAAGTGAATTTGCATGTAGCATGCAAGATGCCATCTATTTTAGAGATCTATTTTTCCGCTCAGCAACTCAGTTTTGTAGTGGAGTATAGGAACCATGTGTTGCAACTGAATCCCTGTCTCATGAAAAGATTATGTTTCTCATGGTTAACATACTCTCCCCCGTTATCATGTTGAAGGATTTTGATTTTCTTTCCTGATTGTGTCTCAACAAGGGCTTTGAAATCTTTGAGGTGTTGAAAGACCTCTGATTTTTTCCTGAGAAAGTAAATCCATGTGAAGTGTGAAAAATCATCAACAAAAATGAGCACGTACATTGTTTTACTAATTGATGGATGCGGAAAAAGGGCCCACGATGTCACTATGGATCAGATCTAAAGGAGATGAATCCCTCTGAGTCTTTCCTTTGTCGAATTTCTCTTGAGGGTATTTTCCAAGAACACATCCCTCACAAATTCCTTTGGAGAAGTGGATGTCGGGTAGGCCATCAACCATTCCCTGCTTGCTAATTTGTTGCATATATCTAAAATTTAAATGCCTGAACCTTTCGTGCCATATCATACTGCTTTCATCAGCATGGGTAAGCAGTAATGCAGTATCTGGTTAAATAAATTCAGAAAATGTGTAGAGTCTATATTGATAATTTACCTCACCGGTAGCAACCCTGGAATTGGTTTGCATGTCATAGATATCCACTGCATCAGGTGTGAATATGACTCTCTTTCTAGTGCCGGAGTTTGTCCTCTGATACACGGAGAGAAGATTGACCGAAAGTTTGGGAACGTGCATCACATTCTCAAAGCTTTTGTTTGAGTTCAATTCTTCTTTTGTTAATGACCTCGACTGGAGAGTTGTCCCCCATCAGAATAGGAATTCCTTTGCATGCATCCAATAAAGAAGACTTCATTTGTGGCAGCCATTGGTGTGATGCTCTTGAATCTACAATCCAAGCATCGGGAGAGGAGTTGATGGCAATCAAAGCATGGCTAGAATTGTCTTTCTTGGGATTTTGATCTTTTGGCTTCTTCTTCTTAGCACCCTCAAGGATGTGATCTCCAAAGTTGTTTTGCTGAAGTATTTGGGTCATTAGATCTATCTGTTTCTGCATACATGCGGATTTTGGATGGAATCCCTTATGGCAGTAAGTGAATTTCTCTCATTTTCTCCCCTTTCCACCTTTGGATCCGGAGGCATCGTTGAAGGGTTTTGAGTACCCTTCCTTCTTCGAATTTGCATGTGCTTTCCTTTTATCTTTGTCTTTAGATTTCTGATATCGATGATCGTTTCCATATTGCACATTAAGTGCATGTGCCTTTGGGCCTTTGATTTTTCCCATGTTGATGAGCTTGTTCTGCTCTTGTATCAGAGACTCGATAAAGTCCTCAAGAGAGGGCATCTTCTAGGTGGCTCCAGAGGCAAATCTAACTAAATGAAATGTGGATACAAACATTGAGTATTATCGACCAAGTTTGGAGAGAATGGTGAAAACCATTTGTTTCTCCTCAGATTTGTCAACCCTGCAAGCCTTGAGTTGCGACAACAAATCCTTATATTTAGTAAAGAAATCTTGGAGATTGTCGAAGCTTTTTGGATCCAATGTGAGCAATTCCACCTCGATCATGTGTCCCCTCATCTCCATGTTTACCAAAAAGCGCTTCCATGGTGTTCCAAGATTCACTGGGGGTTTTAGAGGAGGATATGTGAAAGAGGAGTTCAAGAGAAATGAGACTGCAAATTGTTTTGAACGCTTCATCCATTCGATTTAGATACTTGGATTTTTCTATGGTTAATGTTGGTTTTGTCTCTATGTTCATGGTTAACTTGTACAATCCTCTGCTTCGAAGATGCCTTATCATCTTCTCCTTCCATGCAAATAAATTATAAGGTGTAAGAATGAATTCTTTTGAAATTCCATTTTTCCACCGTCTTCAATCTTTGGTACCTGCAAAAATAATTTGGTGTCTTTTCCCTAGTAGTTTGTCAGCTCTGATACCATGTAAATGTGTTCAACCTGCACATAATAGATCTAGTTGGGAATTCACAAACACAGTTGCCAAGAAAATAGAAGAAAAGAGAAGCAGGAGAGACAGAATGGAAGAATTCTCATTAACCAAATGAATGAATGATCATTTACACATTATATACTCTGTATAACTCAACCAATGTGTACTGGAGGAGAAGAAAATGCGCCATAGTGGTGGCCTAAAGTGATATGTACACACACCAACAGTGATGGGAGTAAAATGCCACCTAGTCTAGTCTCTCTGGCAATTACGTGAGTGAACTACCACCTGGTTGAGTTAACTAGTCTATCAGTCTTCAATTAACTGACTGAAACAGAGTGAATTGAGGAGGAGATCAGGGAATCATGAGTAATGCGCTAGTCTGGTGATGATCCCAAAGACAATGCGCATTATCTGGTGATGATCCCAATGTTGCATGGTTATAATACCAATGTGGCATCTAGACTCCACGCAACTGATCAAACTGAAGTGTGAACTGAAGAGAATATTCTCTTAGAAGAATATTCTCCCTAAAATATAGGAGATTGAATAATGACTAATAAACATAGGAAAAACCTTAGGAAAAATAAATCATAGGTGTGTGTGAACTAACTCTAACACTATGGATAGACACAGTTTTTTTTCTATTGGATGGCATTGTTCTGATTGTCACGGAGACTACCACTAGTGTTGGAGATGATTGTCAGCTAGATGGATAGTCAGTGTGATGATGGGCAGATATTCTCTAGATGGAGAATGGTCCAGGAAGGACAAATTGTTGGTGGACAGACATTCTTCATGTGGAGGATGGCCCAGGTTGAAATATTGTTGGTGGGCAGACATTCTCCCTATGGAGAATGGTTCAGGTTGACAGATTGTTGATGTACTGTGGACAATGATTCTTCTAAGACGTATGTCCGGATTAGAAGAATGGTGTGTCTCCCTGAGTTCACAGTAGTAACCAGAGTGGAGAGATTGGTACAGGACAAACATTTTCCTTGAGTTCACAGTAGTGGTCGGAGGGAAAATGGTCCAAGATAGTCATTCTTCTAGGACATATGTTCAGATTAGAAGAATAGTCCTTGTAGTCCATGGCGTGGCTTCCAGCTTCTGTTGGAATAGTTATTCTTCTAGGACATATGTCTAGATTAGAAGAATGGTTCTTGTATCACTCTGTGGAGTGAGTGACTTATTCAACATCATGTCCGATTACTCAGATGGAGTATGGCTTCGAGAGATGATGCAGTTGATGCTATCAGATGATATTGATAGTGATGATGTTGCTCATGAATTGATCTACGTGATCATGAGATAGCATATGTGGCCATGATGATGCTACCGGTTGAATGGTCTGTTTGTGCTCAAGACCATTTCCTTTAATACCTCCCTAGCTAGGAGGGAGTGTTGATATTATGGTAGTTGCGGGAGGTATTAACCTCCATGTGTAACCTTTGACAAGACTATAATATTCCAAAAAGCAAGAGAACCCTAAAACATTGGATAATAACCCTAGAAGACAAGTCGGCTCAAGATAATATTTAATATTGAGTTATTAGCCTCCAGAAAGAGAAATCGGCCCTGTCAAGTGAGATAGAGCAGTATAAATAGAGGTTGCTAGAGCTCATTTGTCACTCTTACTCTCACAACTGCATAAGACTAGTGGTGCGCAAGTTTGGAGAGGGAATGTTGCTGCAACTGGGATTTTGGCTTTTGGTTGGACTTTCTCTTGGTTATGATTTGGACTTTCTGCTTGGTCTTTGGTTATTCTTGCTTGGTGTGCTAGCCTTGGAGAAAGGTGCGCTACCTTGGTTGGCTATTGGTCTGCTTCCAGAATTATTCTATCTGTCAAGATTAAGGTGCTCGGGGGTGGCCTTTGTGCCTATGGTTGGGTGACAATATTGCTATATTGTCTATGGAAAAACAAGCACATCTCTTTATTTCTAACAATTATCATGATCCATTTATGTTGATTTCACAATTTCTTTGGTTACATTAGTGTGTTTGATGCATAAAAAATGTTCTCTTGTTGGAATGTCGACCATGTCCATTAAGACAACACATGACATTGGATTGTCAAACTTAATTGATACTCCATTGTTATGATATAAACTAGAATTGACCTCACTTTAATTTGACTAACACATCTTTCTACTCAAACTATTAACCGACAAACTCTCTCAACTTGGGATGTACCTACTTCTAAAGCTCTTTAAGTCTAGTATGCCCAATTACATCAATGTTTAGCAAACTCCTCTTCATCTTAGATTCAACCTTTACAACTTTCAACATAAATGGACCCAATAATATCATAATACCATATACTCAACACATTTTTTATATTCATATTTTAAAATGTCCTTAGCAACTTCAAATTGACTTAGATTTGACTTAGATTCAAACTATTATTAGTGTCTAAACTTGTAAACACAATCTTGATTTTGTATTCAAAGCCTTTCATAAACCACAGACTTGTACACTTATACGAAATTTATAGACTTCAAGTTCATAAAATTAAGATTGGATGGATCAATCCACTCATCATTGTCTACTTCATTAATAATAAGATCATCTGGGTTTTTTCAGCTACCCGACAAACCAACAAAGTATAGGTTTAAAAGAAATGATCCAAGCAATTTTGAATCTGTGCATTTCAACAATAGTCTCTATTTAGATAAATATAAAATCGTTAAGGTTATAAAGTTCCCTAGTACAACATATGCACCTCAAATAATATGAAGTACAACACAAGTGGCAATTATAAATTGCCAGCAACCATGACTCCTTGGTTCCCTACAAACAAATATGGCCTAAAAAACACTCTCAGAGATCATTCATGACAGCAGAATCGAAGATTTTTCTATATCATTCATAATACCAGATTTGAAAATCTTTCCAGTCAAATGAAGATAAGAATATTGTTGTTATATTTTTCACAGAGAGATTTTGCTCCAAATCCTAGTGTTGTTTAGAGAATAACACTTGGGATGAGTGTTCCAACGAAGAGGTAACACGATGGGCCATTTTCTTGGCACCATTCCTACATGATCATAACATGACTTCTTGATTTTCTAGACTTAATATTCATTTTTGGATGTCGAATTTGGATGTGGATTTTCAAATTCATCTTAATTTTTGACAACTTTATATGAGTTTTGGCGGCATTATATATTTCACCTTCACCTTCAACATGTGAAGGCGAGGCCACCTACAAGAAGCGACCTGACAGTGGTCAAAATGTCAAAATATCATGTCTAAAATATGTCAAGGAAGTCATGTTAGAAAGGTTTTATCAGTCACGTTTAGGTTATATGTTAAACAGTCACATGTTATTATGATTTGTAATGAAAAATATAATGAAATATTTAGACTCGGAAGAAGGTGCCCTTTACAGCCTAAGTTAATGAAATGTTTTATATTTATTTATGAATTTAACATTTATAAATCTAAATAAATAAATAAAAGATGAGGTCTGAAATGTTAAAAAAAACATTAATTACTTATATATATATATATATTAAGTAGTCAGGTAGCTGCGAGCAGGTCTCTTGTTCTACAAACAAGGGGTTTCATATATCAATTGGGTGCTTGGCTAAGCAGTGACCTTAAAATTAGATTATTTTCATCATCATTATGATTATTATCTATAAATTGTCCAAAAGGATCAAATCCATTTAGGTGTAAATTTTTTTATTATTTAAAATAGATCTAGGATTGTTGTAGTCTCACTCAACTCAGAAGAACAA
>ML834824.1:86403-99247 GCA_009831015.1 Picea engelmannii
CCAAATAACTATTGGAGTGCATGGAAATAGAAGACCGAGCGCAAGTTATTTACCACTTAAGCCTAACTTGCTCCTTTTCTTTTTATTTCTTCAGTATCATGCATTATCATTGATCGTTTATGTATCTAAGATTATATTAATACTGAATTTTGTTTTTGGAAGCTTTTATATCATGTCAGATTGTGACATATCTAGCATGGATGCACCATTGTTTGATTTATGGATGTATGGATTGACCTATTTCAGTTTCAAACTTGATGTAGCAATGTTTTAATTCATGTCTAATCATAGCCAGTGCTGCAAACATCTCTGATTTCTCCTGATTTTTTAATTTTTTCTTGAGTTTTTCAGGTTGCCGAGTTTACCAAGTTTTTTCAGGTCCAACTTTATGCGTACCAATTTTTCCCAATTTTTCTGATTTCTTGAATTGATAATCCTTGCCAATTTTTTTGCAATACCGAGTTTTGCAACACTGATCATAACTCATCTATAATAAAATGATTAAGAGCTGAGAATTCACCGGAGTCAGTTGCCTGATTGTGATTCGGAGTTTGCTCTGCGAGAGGATACACAGATATATCCATGCTTATGCCAACGTTTCGAGCCTTCAACTGAAGCTCATCATCGGGACAGTTTCGAGCCTTCAACTGAAGCTCATCATCAGGACAAAACTTCAATTGATGATGATGATGATTTTTGAACTGATGATGAGCTTCAGTTGAAGGCTCAAAACTGTCCCAATGATGAGCTTCAGTTGAAGGCTCGAAACATTGGCATAAGCATGGATATCTCCGTGTATCCTCTCAGAGCAAACTATGAATAAGAATCAGGCAACTGACTCCTGCGAATTCTCAGCTCCTAATCATTTTATTATAGATGAGTTATGATCAGTGTTGCAAAACTTGGTATTGGATATTTCAGGCGAAGGCTTGAAACATTGGCACAAGCATGGATATCTTTGTGTATCCTCTCGCAGAGTAAACTCCGTATTACAATCAAGCAATAAAATGATTTTTTTAATGTTTTCAATATTGTTTCTATATTCAATGAAGTGGGGCTGGTGAAGGGGTCCCCTGTGTCCCAGACTTGGCCATCCCTTGCATCGCCCCCTGAAATTTGTGCGGGTATCGCCAGCCATCCCCTGAAACCTGTCCCCTATCTAACCATCCCCTGACTGCTGTGAAACATAACTGCACGTAGAAAACCTCCARACCAAATTTGCATCAGACAAAGCTGTGCTTTAAAAATTACGAGATGTGGAACTAGGTAATGACTTRTACCTTGAATGAATTTCTGAAATCTAGACATTGTGGAAGGTGAAGTTGATATTGGAATTTATTAAATTCATTTATATGCTCACACTTTGTTGATGAGCACTAGACCATGTATAATCATGATATAGGTTTCATTCTGACTTCTCATCAGATTTGGAGGTTGAGGGGCTCAGGAAAATACAATGACAGCAGGATGGGGGGTGGCCTCCATCCAAACTACTAGTTCATATCCTTCCACCTGCTTCTCCGAAAGGATGTAAAAATGAATTTCCCTAACCTTAATATGAAATGCACAAGCAATATGACAACTTTTCTTGCATATTAATTTACATCAAGAGAGATTCAACTTCATACTGKTGACTGATATGTTAGATGTTGCATTGTTCTGAAAAATACAAAGACTTATGGCTGGAGAAATCACCTGACCCATTCACTGAATCAATTTTGAAAATTGAAGGTGAAGAAAAGAAGCTGAATCAAAATCCTTTTTGATATGCTTTCCTCGTTAACATTAAGACCAAGTAGGCTCATGTTGTGAACATCTTTAAAAACTCTCAATGGAATGGTTAGCAGTTACATTTTGTAATCATAAATATCTTCTGTGAGCATGGTCTTTACCTTTTATAAATCTTAGTTATGTTCTCCTTGAAATTCTTCTATTGTTCTCACTGGTTATGACTTTTGTTTTTGCAGGAACACTTGTTCATTGTTTGTGAACTTTTGAAGGCAAACTTGTATGAGTTCAACAAGTTTAATAGAGAGTCTGGAGGAGAGGTGTATTTTACTATGCCAAGAATACAGGTTGGAAATCCTTTTAACTATTGTGCCATTTTTAAAAACATGCTTTTTTCTGTTGAATATTTTTTTTTTCCCTTTGTATAATGTTAATGTACTCTGCTCTTGAACATGTGCATTACTTGAGTCTTGGACAATATCTTTTTTGATGCAGTCAGTTGCTATTCAGTGTTTGGAGGCATTACAGTTCTTACATAATCTTGGTCTTATTCATTGTGATCTGAAGCCTGAGAACATTCTTGTGAAAAGCTACAGTAGATGTGAGGTGAAGGTTATCGATCTTGGTAGTAGCTGTTTCGAAACAGATCATCTTTGCCCATATGTGCAGTCCCGATCCTATCGAGCACCAGAGGTTATACTTGGGCTTCCATATGATAAGAGGATAGATATATGGTCCCTTGGCTGCATCCTTGCAGAGCTTTGCTCAGGCAATGTAAGATGTTATATGTCTAGTTTATCCATGGACATTTCTTCTTTATAAATTTTCGTTTAAGCAAATCAGTTAGTGGCGACATCTTTGCTATAATATTCAGATAATAGAATAATCTTGAGTAGTGAATTTCTAACTTTTGTAACCTTTCCAAGATGTCGAGGAAGTGAGTTAAAGAACCAACCCTTGAGGATTAACACATCTTTTCTGTTTTTTCTCATACTTAAGTGCATTTCTGCATTGTTTGTATTCTAATCTTATGGTCTAGGAGGATGCTAAGATTTCATCTAGGATTCTCATGAAAACTACTCCTTCGGTGTGTATCTGAATGTATTCTATGATTTCTAATTGCTTTGATCTTAATCCCAGGTATTTCTCATTACTGATTTTTTCAAAACTTTTCTTCTTTGGGATTAAGTGTATATTTGATTTCCATTTTACTTCTTGTTGGTGTGTGTCTGAATGTATTCTACGACTTTTAATTGCTTTAATGTTGACCCCAGGCATTTCTCATAACTGATTTTTTCAGAAATATTTTTCTTTGGGCTTAAGTCTATATTTGATTTCCCTTTTACTTGACACAAGAGGCAAGGGGGGCATTAGGTATGCATCTGCGATTAAGTACTTGGGTTTGCAGTCAAAGAGTATATGTTTATTTCTTCTTTCTGCAATTTGGTTTGGCTGAACTGGGCATTCATACCAATTTGAAGAGAACATTGAATGAGTATTGCAAACATAGAAGAAATAACTTAATAGGTGAAGGAGAGATTGAAACTTCTATAGTTCAGTGGTTACAAGTCTCTTTTAAAGGACCTTAGTTTTTACTGCATTTTCTTTTACGATAACTAAATTCCATCAAGATAAGTCCAAAATGGCTAGAATCTCACATAGTCCCTTATTTATCCTCTTGCTTGAGTAAAAAGAAATTTCAAGGGACAGATTAAAAGCAAGTTTATTCTTAAATCAGGAACTAATCATGCTTGTATCGTGGATATTAATGTCGTTGAGGCTTTTACAGTTTCAATTTAAAGTGTAGTCATTTGTAATATATTACTGATTTGTTGTACTAAATCAATTCTATTGCAGGTTCTTTTTCAAAATGAATCCTCAGCAACCCTCTTAGCTAGGATAATTGGAATAGTTGGGCCAATCAAGGCAGAGATGCTTGATATGGGGCATAATACACACAAGTATTTCACAAAAAACTACGTACTTTATGAACAAAACAAGGTATTTTTCTTCTTTCCACAAAGATTATTGTTTGTTTCAAATCCATAGGAAAACTAGAGGTTCTAAACTCTAATCCATGAAGATAGAAGAGGTTTCCCTTAATTAGAGAAAAAAGGACACTGCTAAAATCTAATCTATGATGCAGGGATTCAGGTTTACACTTACCTATAAATATAAGCAGTTACCAAGTTGAGAGATATGTAATAAACGAGGCCAAGTTGACTTAATTGAAATATTTGTTGAGATGGATAAATATTAAAATGCTTTTTGTATTCTTTTAGGTTTACTTATTGCTTGCTAAATGGGAATATTAGTTGGTTGTATGCTTTTTGTATTCTTTTAGGTTTACTTATTGCTTGCTAAATGGGAATATTAGTTGGTTGCATGTACACACAAACCTTTTATTGCCAGCAATTGAAAGGAATGCTTGTTCTTCATCATTGGAAGTGACCCATTACATATCGTATATTTTCAGGATACAAACAGACTGGAGCTTTTGATGCCTAAAAAAACCTCGTTGAGGCACCGATTGTCAATGGCAGATGAAGGATTTATTGATTTTGTTTCATATCTTCTTGAAATAAATCCAAAGAAACGGCCAACAGCAAGTGAGGCATTACAGCATCCCTGGCTTTCCTATCCTTACGAGCCTATCTCATCATGAGCCTATATTCATGATTTGAATCTCTTCTACAGGAGATTTTCAAAGATTCTTCAGCGGTGGCTTCTCTACCTGAATTTCTCTGAAAGTACTTGCTACTTTTAGAAGATTTCTTCCAAACAAAATGATGTATAGAGGAATTATTTGTAATGGATTGCTGGATTGCTAGATCTACTAACCAGGGGAACACAAATGCATAGCAGAAACAAGTAGTCACAATACTGGCTTCAATGCTTTGTATTATCTATCCTGATTCCTTAGTTGATAATTTTATTTACACCATTAGCAGTGACAGACTTAGCATTTCATAAAATGATTTAGTCGATTCATTTCCTCTCTCCATGCAATAACCAAGGAATTAGTTTTTATTAGTCTCAGAAAAGTATTATTCTGCCTGTAATAAATTTTATTCATATTTTTCTGGAGCACAGTTAGTCTGGAATACAGTACCTGTATTATCGGCATCAAAGCTGTACAGATATTTGTAATTCTTACATTTTGAACGTGTATATAATTGAAGTTTGATATTTCCAGCTATGCAAAGTGAATGAGTATACATTTTGAACGTGTATGTAATTGAACTTTGATATTTCCAGCTATGCAAAGTGAATAAGCAAATATTCAATGTAAATAGCTGTTCCATTTTTTGAAGTCAAATCAATTTATAAATAATTTTTCAGTGCTGTATCCTTTTATATTAAAGGAATGTGACAGGCATTTTCAATCACCTTTCGATGTATCCAGATTCCAGACTCATATTTACAGAAATTACAAGATTAAAGTGATAACCCATGCTGAAGGTTGTATTTCTCTCACACCAGTTTGCCACCCTTCGCAACCTACCTCTCCACCATTGAGAAATTACAAAGGAGATAAACTGCAGGAAAGAAACAATTAACATCTAAGAAATAAGACATCCATTCTAGCGTACTCTATGGGAGGCGCAGCTTCCCAAACATCTACTGTAATTCTCAGTCCATCTGAAATTTTATATCTCCTCCCTACCTCAAAAATATGGATATCAAGGATAAAATACAAAGTATAAAGAAGATGTCAATCCTTTCAAGTTACAATGAACTTTTAAATTTGTTGTTCAGTAGTGATTTAGTATAGATTCATTTTAATTTTGAATTTATTAAACATCAATAAGGATACAAAAAATTGAGAATCAAACTTCTTGGTACTTAAAACATTTGGGGTTAAGATGGACATAATTGCATCAAAAGGCACTAGATTTACAGTCCTGTATGATAGAGATGTTGAGTGGGTAATGCTTACATCATTATATGTTGGCTAAAAAAATTGCGATACTCATAACAGATAATAATAATAGTAATACAATATAGTTAGCAAAATATAGATACAAACAGAATAAAAATCTCGATATTTATGAAAGAGAGATTTGAATCTTGATATATACACTTGATATAAAAACTGTTATATAAAGAAATAAAAATGGAGATACTGAATTTAGACATAAATAAAAATACTATAGATATAATATTTATATATAAATATTGTTCTTCTGAGTTGAGTGAGACTACAACAATCCTAGATCTATTTTAAATAATAAAAAAATTTACACCTAAATGGATTTGATCCTTTTGGACAATTTATAGATAATAATCATAATGATGATGAAAATAATCTAATTTTAAGGTCACTGCTTAGCCAAGCACCCAATTGATATATGAAACCCCTTGTTTGTAGAACAAGAGACCTGCTCGCAGCTACCTGACTACTTAATATATATATATATATAAGTAATTAATGTTTTTTTTAACATTTCAGACCTCATCTTTTATTTATTTATTTAGATTTATAAATGTTAAATTCATAAATAAATATAAAACATTTCATTAACTTAGGCTGTAAAGGGCACCTTCTTCCGAGTCTAAATATTTCATTATATTTTTCATTACAAATCATAATAACATGTGACTGTTTAACATATAACCTAAACGTGACTGATAAAACCTTTCTAACATGACTTCCTTGACATATTTTAGACATGATATTTTGACATTTTGACCACTGTCAGGTCGCTTCTTGTAGGTGGCCTCGCCTTCACATGTTGAAGGTGAAGGTGAAATATATAATGCCGCCAAAACTCATATAAAGTTGTCAAAAATTAAGATGAATTTGAAAATCCACATCCAAATTCGACATCCAAAAATGAATATTAAGTCTAGAAAATCAAGAAGTCATGTTATGATCATGTAGGAATGGTGCCAAGAAAATGGCCCATCGTGTTACCTCTTCGTTGGAACACTCATCCCAAGTGTTATTCTCTAAACAACACTAGGATTTGGAGCAAAATCTCTCTGTGAAAAATATAACAACAATATTCTTATCTTCATTTGACTGGAAAGATTTTCAAATCTGGTATTATGAATGATATAGAAAAATCTTCGATTCTGCTGTCATGAATGATCTCTGAGAGTGTTTTTTAGGCCATATTTGTTTGTAGGGAACCAAGGAGTCATGGTTGCTGGCAATTTATAATTGCCACTTGTGTTGTACTTCATATTATTTGAGGTGCATATGTTGTACTAGGGAACTTTATAACCTTAACGATTTTATATTTATCTAAATAGAGACTATTGTTGAAATGCACAGATTCAAAATTGCTTGGATCATTTCTTTTAAACCTATACTTTGTTGGTTTGTCGGGTAGCTGAAAAAACCCAGATGATCTTATTATTAATGAAGTAGACAATGATGAGTGGATTGATCCATCCAATCTTAATTTTATGAACTTGAAGTCTATAAATTTCGTATAAGTGTACAAGTCTGTGGTTTATGAAAGGCTTTGAATACAAAATCAAGATTGTGTTTACAAGTTTAGACACTAATAATAGTTTGAATCTAAGTCAAATCTAAGTCAATTTGAAGTTGCTAAGGACATTTTAAAATATGAATATAAAAAATGTGTTGAGTATATGGTATTATGATATTATTGGGTCCATTTATGTTGAAAGTTGTAAAGGTTGAATCTAAGATGAAGAGGAGTTTGCTAAACATTGATGTAATTGGGCATACTAGACTTAAAGAGCTTTAGAAGTAGGTACATCCCAAGTTGAGAGAGTTTGTCGGTTAATAGTTTGAGTAGAAAGATGTGTTAGTCAAATTAAAGTGAGGTCAATTCTAGTTTATATCATAACAATGGAGTATCAATTAAGTTTGACAATCCAATGTCATGTGTTGTCTTAATGGACATGGTCGACATTCCAACAAGAGAACATTTTTTATGCATCAAACACACTAATGTAACCAAAGAAATTGTGAAATCAACATAAATGGATCATGATAATTGTTAGAAATAAAGAGATGTGCTTGTTTTTCCATAGACAATATAGCAATATTGTCACCCAACCATAGGCACAAAGGCCACCCCCGAGCACCTTAATCTTGACAGATAGAATAATTCTGGAAGCAGACCAATAGCCAACCAAGGTAGCGCACCTTTCTCCAAGGCTAGCACACCAAGCAAGAATAACCAAAGACCAAGCAGAAAGTCCAAATCATAACCAAGAGAAAGTCCAACCAAAAGCCAAAATCCCAGTTGCAGCAACATTCCCTCTCCAAACTTGCGCACCACTAGTCTTATGCAGTTGTGAGAGTAAGAGTGACAAATGAGCTCTAGCAACCTCTATTTATACTGCTCTATCTCACTTGACAGGGCCGATTTCTCTTTCTGGAGGCTAATAACTCAATATTAAATATTATCTTGAGCCGACTTGTCTTCTAGGGTTATTATCCAATGTTTTAGGGTTCTCTTGCTTTTTGGAATATTATAGTCTTGTCAAAGGTTACACATGGAGGTTAATACCTCCCGCAACTACCATAATATCAACACTCCCTCCTAGCTAGGGAGGTATTAAAGGAAATGGTCTTGAGCACAAACAGACCATTCAACCGGTAGCATCATCATGGCCACATATGCTATCTCATGATCACGTAGATCAATTCATGAGCAACATCATCACTATCAATATCATCTGATAGCATCAACTGCATCATCTCTCGAAGCCATACTCCATCTGAGTAATCGGACATGATGTTGAATAAGTCACTCACTCCACAGAGTGATACAAGAACCATTCTTCTAATCTAGACATATGTCCTAGAAGAATAACTATTCCAACAGAAGCTGGAAGCCACGCCATGGACTACAAGGACTATTCTTCTAATCTGAACATATGTCCTAGAAGAATGACTATCTTGGACCATTTTCCCTCCGACCACTACTGTGAACTCAAGGAAAATGTTTGTCCTGTACCAATCTCTCCACTCTGGTTACTACTGTGAACTCAGGGAGACACACCATTCTTCTAATCCGGACATACGTCTTAGAAGAATCATTGTCCACAGTACATCAACAATCTGTCAACCTGAACCATTCTCCATAGGGAGAATGTCTGCCCACCAACAATATTTCAACCTGGGCCATCCTCCACATGAAGAATGTCTGTCCACCAACAATTTGTCCTTCCTGGACCATTCTCCATCTAGAGAATATCTGCCCATCATCACACTGACTATCCATCTAGCTGACAATCATCTCCAACACTAGTGGTAGTCTCCGTGACAATCAGAACAATGCCATCCAATAGAAAAAAAACTGTGTCTATCCATAGTGTTAGAGTTAGTTCACACACACCTATGATTTATTTTTCCTAAGGTTTTTCCTATGTTTATTAGTCATTATTCAATCTCCTATATTTTAGGGAGAATATTCTTCTAAGAGAATATTCTCTTCAGTTCACACTTCAGTTTGATCAGTTGCGTGGAGTCTAGATGCCACATTGGTATTATAACCATGCAACATTGGGATCATCACCAGATAATGCGCATTGTCTTTGGGATCATCACCAGACTAGCGCATTACTCATGATTCCCTGATCTCCTCCTCAATTCACTCTGTTTCAGTCAGTTAATTGAAGACTGATAGACTAGTTAACTCAACCAGGTGGTAGTTCACTCACGTAATTGCCAGAGAGACTAGACTAGGTGGCATTTTACTCCCATCACTGTTGGTGTGTGTACATATCACTTTAGGCCACCACTATGGCGCATTTTCTTCTCCTCCAGTACACATTGGTTGAGTTATACAGAGTATATAATGTGTAAATGATCATTCATTCATTTGGTTAATGAGAATTCTTCCATTCTGTCTCTCCTGCTTCTCTTTTCTTCTATTTTCTTGGCAACTGTGTTTGTGAATTCCCAACTAGATCTATTATGTGCAGGTTGAACACATTTACATGGTATCAGAGCTGACAAACTACTAGGGAAAAGACACCAAATTATTTTTGCAGGTACCAAAGATTGAAGACGGTGGAAAAATGGAATTTCAAAAGAATTCATTCTTACACCTTATAATTTATTTGCATGGAAGGAGAAGATGATAAGGCATCTTCGAAGCAGAGGATTGTACAAGTTAACCATGAACATAGAGACAAAACCAACATTAACCATAGAAAAATCCAAGTATCTAAATCGAATGGATGAAGCGTTCAAAACAATTTGCAGTCTCATTTCTCTTGAACTCCTCTTTCACATATCCTCCTCTAAAACCCCCAGTGAATCTTGGAACACCATGGAAGCGCTTTTTGGTAAACATGGAGATGAGGGGACACATGATCGAGGTGGAATTGCTCACATTGGATCCAAAAAGCTTCGACAATCTCCAAGATTTCTTTACTAAATATAAGGATTTGTTGTCGCAACTCAAGGCTTGCAGGGTTGACAAATCTGAGGAGAAACAAATGGTTTTCACCATTCTCTCCAAACTTGGTCGATAATACTCAATGTTTGTATCCACATTTCATTTAGTTAGATTTGCCTCTGGAGCCACCTAGAAGATGCCCTCTCTTGAGGACTTTATCGAGTCTCTGATACAAGAGCAGAACAAGCTCATCAACATGGGAAAAATCAAAGGCCCAAAGGCACATGCACTTAATGTGCAATATGGAAACGATCATCGATATCAGAAATCTAAAGACAAAGATAAAAGGAAAGCACATGCAAATTCGAAGAAGGAAGGGTACTCAAAACCCTTCAACGATGCCTCCGGATCCAAAGGTGGAAAGGGGAGAAAATGAGAGAAATTCACTTACTGCCATAAGGGATTCCATCCAAAATCCGCATGTATGCAGAAACAGATAGATCTAATGACCCAAATACTTCAGCAAAACAACTTTGGAGATCACATCCTTGAGGGTGCTAAGAAGAAGAAGCCAAAAGATCAAAATCCCAAGAAAGACAATTCTAGCCATGCTTTGATTGCCATCAACTCCTCTCCCGATGCTTGGATTGTAGATTCAAGAGCATCACACCAATGGCTGCCACAAATGAAGTCTTCTTTATTGGATGCATGCAAAGGAATTCCTATTCTGATGGGGGACAACTCTCCAGTCGAGGTCATTAACAAAAGAAGAATTGAACTCAAACAAAAGCTTTGAGAATGTGATGCACGTTCCCAAACTTTCGGTCAATCTTCTCTCCGTGTATCAGAGGACAAACTCCGGCACTAGAAAGAGAGTCATATTCACACCTGATGCAGTGGATATCTATGACATGCAAACCAATTCCAGGGTTGCTACCGGTGAGGTAAATTATCAATATAGACTCTACACATTTTCTGAATTTATTTAACCAGATACTGCATTACTGCTTACCCATGCTGATGAAAGCAGTATGATATGGCACGAAAGGTTCAGGCATTTAAATTTTAGATATATGCAACAAATTAGCAAGCAGGGAATGGTTGATGGCCTACCCGACATCCACTTCTCCAAAGGAATTTGTGAGGGATGTGTTCTTGGAAAATACCCTCAAGAGAAATTCGACAAAGGAAAGACTCAGAGGGATTCATCTCCTTTAGATCTGATCCATAGTGACATCGTGGGCCCTTTTTCCGCATCCATCAATTAGTAAAACAATGTACGTGCTCATTTTTGTTGATGATTTTTCACACTTCACATGGATTTACTTTCTCAGGAAAAAATCAGAGGTCTTTCAACACCTCAAAGATTTCAAAGCCCTTGTTGAGACACAATCAGGAAAGAAAATCAAAATCCTTCAACATGATAACGGGGGAGAGTATGTTAACCATGAGAAACATAATCTTTTCATGAGACAGGGATTCAGTTGCAACACATGGTTCCTATACTCCACTACAAAACTGAGTTGCTGAGCGGAAAAATAGATCTCTAAAATAGATGGCATCTTGCATGCTACATGCAAATTCACTTCCACAGAGATTATGGGATGAAGCACTTAATTGTGAAACCTACATCCAAAACATATCTCCCCATAGATCTGTCAAAGATAATATCCCCTACGAGGCTTGGAGCGGCCTCAAACCGGAAGTGAACCACTTTCGTATTTTCAGTTCACGTGCATGGGCCAGGATTCCCTCTGAGAAGAGGAAAACACTTAATCCACATAGCACAGCGTGTATCTTTGTTGGATACCTCGATGGTGTGAAGGGATACAAACTCATTGATCTTTCCTCGGACGGATTCATCATTGAACGAAGTGTCCAATTCGAGGAAAGTGTCTCGCATGTACCTCAGCAACCGCATGTAGACATTTTTGTTCTTCCACTTGTCAGATATGATGAGCATGCACATGTCGAATCTTCTTCAGATGAGAGTTCTGATTCAAAGGATTCAAATGATCCAGATACTGAGTTAGTATAGTCAAATGCAGAGTCAGTGCATCCAGATGTAGATGCAGAGCGAGAGCAGAGGCCCAAGTGGGCCAAGACTACTCTTCAAGATGAGGGGTATCTTGTTGGGGATCCAGCTGATACTAGGAGGATTCAATATGATTTCGAGGAGCCTCCTCTTACACTCACTTCCATTGAACTGATGCCTCCCAGACATATTTTCTTGGTTCAGTCTTCAGATCCACAGTCTTATGGAGAGGCTGCTGGAAATCCCTTTTGGGAATTTGCCATGCAAGAAGAGCACAACTCTGTCCTCGAGAACCAGACTTGGGATCTGGTTCCCCTTCTTTCAGGAAGGAAACTTGTTAGGTGCATATGGGTCTATAGGACCAAGAGCGCATCAGATGGACATATTAGTAGATATAAATCCAGGCTAGTTGCCAAAGGCTTTCAGCAGGTGCATGAAATTGACTATGATGAGACCTTCGCTCCAGTAGCAAAGATGGATTCCATATGTTTGGCACTTTCCATTGCAACATCCAAGGGATGAGAAGTCTATCAGATGGATGCAGATAATTCATTTCTTCACGACGATCTCTTTGAGGAGATATATATGGAGCAACCTCAGGGATTTATGATTCATCTTTGGTCTGTCGACTGAAGAAGTCTCTTTATGGCCTTAGGGAGGCTCTGAGGGCAGGGTATGCCAAGATGGAATCCTACCTGTTGTCACAGAAATTTGTACGTTGTAATTCAGACTTGAATGTTTACATGCT
>ML834825.1:0-15131 GCA_009831015.1 Picea engelmannii
ACTAATGCTCCATAGTGGTGGTCTAGAGTGATCTAGACACAAACCAATAGTTATGGGAGTAAACTGCCACCTAGTCTAGTCTCTCAGCCATTTATGGGAGTAAAATGCCACCTAGCCTGAGTTAACTAGTCTACCAGTCTTCATTTAACTCCAACACCCCCTAGGTGTGTGCGAAGTAACTCCAACACCTCCCCTGAACATCACTATGGTGAAAATAAAGAATGGGTCCCGATAACGAGGCCATGTTAGGTACCCAAATACAAAAGATACACTGAAATAAACAAGGAAATAGGGAAAACCTCATGGGAAACCACACCCCCCCCCCGCCCCACAAAATCTCTCTGAAGGCTAGTTCTAATCCATTCAAATAGAATATCAAGAAATTTAATCCCATGTCGATGTCCATAATTGAAAAATAGATGAAAAGAATGCTTGATGCTAGAATTATTGTGCCCTTGAGGCACTCAGATTGGGTGGCCAACTTGGTACCTGTGAGAAAAAAGAGTGGGGAAATACGATTGTGTGTTGATTTCAGAAATCTCAACAAGTGTTATCTAAAATACAACTACCCCGTACCCAATATGGACCATATTTTACAAAGGTAGTAGGTGCCCACAAAATTTCCTTGCAGGATGGGTACTCTGGTTATAACCAAATAGTAGTATGTGAAGAAGACAAAGAAAAAATAACATTCACCACCCCTTGGGGGACATTTATGTACGACGAAATTCCCTTCGGGTTCATGAATGCAGGTGCCACCTTTCAGATGGCTATGGATATAGATTTCGTGGGGGAGAAAGACAAATTTATGGTTATATATTTTGATGACATCACCATTTTCTTCAAATCAGATGAGGAACATTTACATCACCTTAAGAAGATTTTCCGAAAATGTAGAAGGCATGGGATCTCTTTTAGTCCTAATAAGTCCCACTTTTCCATGCTAGAAGGTAAAATTCTTGGCCACATCATATCAACATGAGTTATTAAAATAGACCCTAAGATATTGGAGGCCATTCAAAAAATTGAAATTCCCAGAAACAAGAATTCTATTCAGTCTTTTATAGGCAGAATAAAATTTTTGAGGCACTTTTGTAAATGTGTTGAACATGAACATAATAGATCTAGCTACAAAATACTATACACATTTGCAGATAGAAATTGAGAAAGAAGAAGAAGGAGATAAAGAGTAGAAGAATTCTCATTAACCGTATTCCACACTCAAAGAGTGAATAATTTACAATAGATATAGGATACATGAGTAACTAATGCTCCATAGTGGTGCTCTAGAGTGATCTAGACACAAACCAATAGTTACGGGAGTAAACTGCCACCTAGTCTAGTCTCTCAGCCATTTATGGGAGTAAAATGCCACCTAGCCTGAGTTAACTAGTCTACCAGTCTTCAGTTAACTCCAACACCCCCTAGGTGTGTGCGAAGTAACTCCAACACCCCCTAGGTGTGTGCGAAGTAACTCCAACACCTCCCCTCAACATCACTATGGTGAAAATAAAGAATGGGTCCCGACAACGAGGCCATGTTAGGTACCCAAATACAAAAGATACACTGAAATAAACAAGGAAATAGGGAAAACCTCATGGGAAACCACCCCCCGCCCCTCAAATTACAATGCATAAAAAAAATGAGAAGGAACAAAAAAACAATTGCTAAGCAACCTTGTCCTTCACTCCAAGAAGACCTCGCAACTGTGCAAGTTTGTGCTCGTTGAAGATTTTTTTGAATATGTATATGTGTGCACGGATCTGATGAAGTAGATGCACCATTGATATGTCCACTCATATCCACTTTCTCTTCTTGTAATGAATAATATCAAATAAAGTTTGGATGAAACTTTGAAAACCGTGCGGCTGTTTCCGAAAAAGAAAACGCTGAAATTTTGTTGATTTTAAAACGATCATAACTTCACTTCAAGGACTCCGTTTCAGACGATGTTTGTTTTGAAATTGGATATTTTCTTGGGAGGAATTCAAATATCCAATTTTTTTCTGCAAATTTTTCAAATAAAAGATCAGAATTGAGTCTGATGTGTGCGACTTCCTTTTTTTCTCTTGAGATGCATGCATTGTGCATGGAAAAGTGTCTGCATGTGACCCCTGAGATACATGCCATATATCTTCCACATGAAATTCAGAAAACAAATATGAAATGGAGTAGACATCATCTTCAATTAATGGAATACAAATTTGTGCAAATACTTGTGTAGAAGACTCTTTAGAATAAGAGGCTTGATCTTCTGACGATTTCTCTTTTGGATTTATCTTTCCAATCCCTTGCATGCAATCTTCAAAATCTTCTTTATTCCCAAATAGAACCTCCAATCTGGTCCATAATTCATTTGGAGTTAATTCTTGTGAGACATCACATACTTGGTGGAAAATTTCTGGAGAAATAGACATGCAGATACTTCCTATGGCCATATCTCGTCTATTGAGAAAGTTATTTTTCTCATCGGCGGAATCAAGCTCTACTTCTGTTGCCATAGTTATTTGGTACAAAACTCTGCATCTGAGCTGAAGAATTTTTTTTGTCGTCCATTCTAAATAGTTATGAGGCGTGAGAAGTATTTCCAATGAGTAAGACATAGATTCCATCTTTCAGTGTTCTTCAATATTCAATATCTGCAAAAATAATTTGGTGTAGCTTTTGCTTAGAAATTCGCCAGCTTTGGCACCATGTAAATGTGTTGAACCTGCACAGAATAGATCTAGCTACAAAATAATACACACATTTTTAGAGAGAAATTGAGAAAGAAGAAGAAGGAGAGAAAGAATAGAAGAATTCTCATTAACCGTATTCCACACTCCAAGAGTGAATAATTTACAATAGATATAGGATACATGAGTAACTAATGTGCCATAATGGTGGTATAGAGTGATATGGACACACACTACTAGTTACGGGAGTAAACTACCACCTAGTCTAGTCTCTGAGGTAGTTACGAGAGTGAACTGCCACCTAGTCTAAGTTAACTAGTCTACCAATCTTCAGTTAACTCCAACACCCCCTAGATGTGTGTGAAGTAACTCCAAAAACTTTGTGCCAAACTTTTTTGAAATCATAAGGCCTATCACCAACATGCTGAAGAAAGATGCTATTATCAAGTGGTCACAGGAGGAAAAATCAAAATTCTAGAGGATCAAACAAGATTTGGTTGAATCCCCTGTATTAGTAAGCTCTGACTATGCCAAAGAGTTCTTTATATTTTCTTTCACCTCCGAGGAAACCATTGCTGCTGTGCTATGGAAAAAGAATCGAGAAGGGCATGAAAAACCCATAGCCTTTTTCAACAAAGCCCTCCGAGATGCTGAGCTAAAGTATGGTATATTAGAAAATCAGGCCTATGCATTGGTCAAAGCATTGAAATCCTTCAGGGTGTATGTGTTACAGTCTAACATAACAAGCTATGTTCCTAGAAACATTGTCAAAGAGATTATGGTCCAGCCAAACAATGAAGGGAAAAGAGGGAAATGGATTGTCAAATTGCTGGAGTATGACCTGCACATAAATCCCACCAAGATAATCAAGGGACAGGGACTTGCCAAGTTCTTATCAAAATCAAACTGTAAGGTGCTGGAATTACATCATGCCTTCACCCAATCCAATGCACCCATGACACATTCTGGACAAGACAACATGCAAGTACTTGAAAAATACTCCTCTTCACCTTGGTACAAAGATATCATTTACTTTCTGCAACACCTAGAATGCCCACGAGATTTGAAGAAGACGAAGGAGAGATCCCTCAAATTAAAATCTATAAAATTTTGCATTTTAAATCAGAACCTATATTGAAGGGATCCTACTGGCATCCTATTAAAGTGTCTTGATGAAAATGAAGCTAAAAAAGTCATAACAAATATGCACAGAGGAGTTTGTGGGGGACACCAACATTGGAAAACTACAACCCTCAAGATCCTAAGGGAAGGGTACTATTGGCCCACCCTTTTGTCTGATGTATCCACTACAGTAAGGGCATGCAATGAATGTCAAAAGTTTGCAGGCAAGAAAAAGTTACTCTCACTGCCCCTGAAATCTGTAACTACTAGTGGCCCCTTTAACCAATGGGGATTAGATTTCATAGGTGAGATAAATCCACCCTCCAGTGGGAAGCACAAGTGGATCCTCACTACCACTGACTACTTTACCAAATGGATTGAGGCTGTGCCCACTAGGAATGCTACTAACAAAGTGTTTTTGAACTTTTTGGAAACCAATACCTTTTCCAAGTTCGGCTACCCTAGAAAACTTGTAACAGAAAATGCCCAGGAATTCAAGTCCAAAGCCATGATTGAATTCTATGGAAGCCATAACATCACCTTGACACATTCCATGTCATATTATCCTTAGGGGAATGGACTGGCCGAGTCATAAAACACGACTCTCATCAAGATCATCAAGAAATTGTTGACTGAAAACAAGAAATTTTGGGACTCTAAAATTAAGTATGCCTTGTAGGATGATAGGATCAACACCAAGAGATCCTTGGGAACCTCACCATTTCAACTATTCTATGGGATATATGATGTCTTCCCTACTCAACTCGGTCTACCGGTTTTAAAATTCCCATAGGAAGAAATGGAGGAGCCAAATGATATCCAAAGGAGAATATTTCAGATCATAGACGTTCAACATAAAATGGAAGCACAAAGTTATATAATTGAAGCATACAAGAGAAAAATCAAATCAACTTTTGATAAGAAAACCAAGAAGGAGATATTTCGAGAAGGCGACCTAATCCTGAGGTGGGATGCCAGAAGGGAAGAAAAGTCCAAGCATGGTAAGTTTGATAACCTCTTCTTTGGTCCTTTTAAGGTGGTTGAGGGTTGTAAAATAACACCTTTGTTTTACATAATCTGGATGACACTAAAATTTTTGGGGGCCCAGTAAATGTGCGCTTCCTGAAACACTATTTTTATTGAAATACCGAGGGAAGGTCCCTCTTGTACCATAAATTCTTTCCTTTTTCATTTTTGATTAGTTAGTTTGGTTGCGAATAAAGACTCCATAGCCCAACAAAGGCACTAGGGTGTAGTTGCAGTTTTAAGTTCAATAAGATGCATGGATGAGAGATAGTAACATATATACATGGCTAGCAGACAGAAACATAGGTAAGAAAAGGAAGGTGGAAGCAAGTTATTTAATTCCTAGGCACTGATCTGCTGTTCTTAGCACCTAATAGGGAAGTGCTATCCCAGTTGGAGCCAATGTTTAGACCTAAGTCTGCACCCCTACCCCTCTTGCCTCTTTTCCCTATGCCTTCATAAAAATCATTTCTCTTTTGGTTGGTTGAGTCAATTTCCCTCTCTAAATGACTTTGTTTTTTATCATTATATTTCTTGATTGATTCTTTGCACAAATTGTTTCTGTTTTCTTGAAGGATAATTGGATGTCATGATTTGGTTCGAAATACTTGTCATCATGTTTTCCATTGATTGAGCGTGCAACAGGTCCACCAAGTATTTTGTGTGCATAGGGAAATTCCGTGAACAAAACACAACAATTCAGATCAGTCATTTCCGGGCTTGGATTGTGAAAATAGAAAGGTTAAATTTCAACGGTGGAGATCTAACAGGCTGATCAGATCAACGGCTCTCACACAATCGGGGTTCCAACTTGCACTAGGTTTAATCAAAGAGTTACACATAAACCACTCTGTGACTTCGACGCTGAAACATCCGATCTTTTCTTTGTCAAAAAATACCAAACGCCAAACCGTTGCATCGCTTCGACGATCAGCCAACCGAGATATCTCCACACTTAGCACTAAAAAACTCCTGAATATAGAAACACCAAAACATGGCATTCATTGGTGGAAACACATGGCACTCATTTTAGACACCTTTGGTTATGCCATCTTCCCATTTATGAGTGACACGTGTCACTCTCTTGATGCAGACACATCAACGACAATGACATCATGGACACGTCAGATACGAAGAGCCGAAGTGTCGATCAACGACAATGACATCATGGACATGGTAGATCCAAAGAGCCAAAGTGCCTATCAATGATAGTGACCTCATGGACACATCAGATCCAAAGAGACGATCAACTGAAAATATGAATTGCTGAAGTCCCGAAGTGCGACGTCACTCCGCTAGTCTGGTCCTTCGGGAGTTATACATACTTGGCATTTGAAAACCCCTTAACCTCGAAGATTTGAAGACAGGTAGTGCTCATTTATGATGACACACAGAGTTCATCCATGGGTACACGTGGGATCCATCGGCCATGACACGTGACATTCATTTCGAGCATTTTTAGTACAATATCTACTCCATTCCAGGTGACACGTGTCACCCTTATTTTCATGACATGGCACCAGTCATGACATCACAGCCTCCACATTAGCTCCGTGATATTTTCCTCTGAGAGATTTCTATCAAGAGTAGGCGCAGTCTCCCGAAGTCCCGAATACCGAACTACCAGAGTATTTAATGGTAAATATGTCTTAATCTTGGATCAATTAGCATAATCATGAATTAGTGACTCTAGGAGATGGTCGTTTTGGGAGATTCCAAACCAGAGCAAATGTAAATCGCCGAAGTGCCGAAGATTCAGAGATGCATGGCACTCTTCTATCATGACACATGGAATCCATCAGTCGAGACACATGGCACTTATTTTAAACATATTTGGGTCCGTCATCTGTACTATTTCAAGTGACACGTGTCACCATTATTTCCATGACACATCAACGATATGACATCAGGCTGCCATGTCAGATTCGAGAGATGATCCTCCGGGAGAATTCCAAGCACAACATTCAAAACAAAAAAATCCCGAACCTCGAAGAGTCGGAGTCCTAAAGTCCTTAAATGATGAATGTTAAATTAATCTTGGGTTAATAAGTAATCAGTGCTAGATAATGACTCCGAGAGTTCTGTCCTCCAGAGGATATGTATACTCTGTACTCTGAAGTCCTGAACGTCGAACCTATGAAGTTCCGGAGCCTCAAACAACCGAAGTGGGGTCCTCACTACCACGTCACTCCAAAACATTATCACTCAGAGAGATTATCCAACTTAGCATTCAAAATCCTGAACACCAAATTCCCAGAGTGGTTTATCTCCATTAATGGCACATTTTAATGTTTAAAAAGGGGCACCAAACCAGGAATGGGGAAAAAACACAACCAATACATTCAGTTATCTCCAGTGGCCTCGAACAATGTGCATTCATTGCCATGATCAATATAGAACTTGGTTATGTCACTCCTAGTCATTTTCTGTCAGATATCAGTTCACTCCAGCACATGCATCAATCTAATTTTATTGCAAATTACAATTTTTAATTGTTTAGTTCAAAAATATTTTAGTTTCAGGCATAATAAGTGGTATTTTTTGTGTGATAAGAACCACTCTTTTTGATTAATTCAAATGTGAAGTATACATTACTATACTTCAACAATTTCTAGTTAAGTTAATAAGTTGTTTTACAACTGGTAGTGTAGAGTTAAGTCTCAGTCCCATATGGATGAGAACCTCTGCAACTCTGATAAATATGCAATTTTTGTATGTTTTGAGGGTTGAGTTTTTTGGGAGAAAAAGATCAATACAAGAACTGGTTGGACCCATTCTGCACATGGATTAAATCTCTCCACCTGGTGAATATACTATTGATGACAGTGTGTTTGTGTCCAAATTCACATGTGTTTCTTATATTGAATACATTTTTGATTTGTTCGAAGTATGTTTCTTTTCCTTCAACTACTATATAACTTGTCTTTATTAATATGCAACCTGTGATAACAACTATGCTTTGATGAATATTTTTTTTTATTGCAACCTGTGGGAATAACCATGTTTCTGGTACATGTTTAATGCTTGAAATGACATTTTAAGACTTAAACTTCTAGCAACAGATTGTTTATTGAGCAGTTTGTTGTTTTTCTTTATTTTTACCTTTACTGTCTCACTTGTCTATCCTTAGTGTGCCACCAGCCAAGGAGGACCCTTGTCCATTTCATTTGTCCAACCAAACCATGCTCATGTCTTGGTAAACCAACCCTCTAACTGACCCATTAATAAAAAAACCAACCATTCATAACATGAGGTGGCCTAGCTCTGCCCTTCAGTAGTCAGGTGCATACTTTAGGACCAACAGGATGAATTGAAGGGCCTTAGAAACCTCTTCAAGTTCCTCCCAAATGATTCAAATATAGTTACACCAAATTTTGCAAGTTTTCACCCATGTAGAAAGGCCATAATTCACCAGGGACATCCTACCACAAGGTAATCCACCCATCCATCCTCAATTTGAGATCTAGGTAAAAGGTTCTAGAAGGTTTTGATACAAGCAAGAAAACTAAGGAAATTTCAAATGAGAAACATTAATTTTATAACACATTTTATGCATACACATTTATGCCCTAAAGAAATGACAAATCAAATGGGCCCATGATTAGAAAAACTGGTCATGCCATCAATCCATACAAGACAACCACAATATACATCAATAATTTTGAACAAACATGTCAACTTGGCTCACTACTCTGAGCTAAGTTGATTTGTTGGAACTCAATAAGTGTTCTCTTTTGATAAGACCATTTCAAATTCTTCCAAATAGGTCCATGAGCATCTAGATTTAGCTTAAATAAAAAATATTCCAAAATAATTTTAGAAAAGAGGTCATGCCACAATCTAAAGCATTTGACACCGATTAAGATGAATTTCCTTTTGCTTGTTCCTTGTATTGGAAGGAAAGAAACAAGAAGAGTAAAATACATGACTTGCAACCGATATTGTAATTTGTGATAATGGTTCAACTTGGAAGAGTAACATCTTGAGCAAGTCATGTTTGAAGCTTTTGTTCAAATTATGCAAAATCCAGTTTAAAAGAACTTTTATAGGTAAATTGATTCCAAATAGGATTCCTAGATAACAAATGATATGCCTTTAATTGAATGAATTTCCATTTCATATTAAGCCAAGAAGGAAATCCCTCTTGTCCTATTATGAGATCCCATGTCTCTTCCTCATTAGTGTGCCAGACCTCTGGAAAAATGTCAAGGCAATGCATTGTACCTTCAATTAAATCACAAGGTAGCTTTAGAGTGAGAAATGAAATTGTAGTAATGTCCACTAATGACCAAAACAGGTCAATGGGACTTGAAATAATAGTAAGTAATAATATCAAAGAAAAGAGTTTTATTTGTAACCATGCCATCAAAATTATTGGAATAAACTCCTCATCATCATCATGACAATGATTGAAATACATTTTTGTCGTACAATCATTTTGATGGCCTCATTGTCATCGTGTACGTCATCATCATCATCGTTGGAACAAACTCAAAGAAATATTGGTTAATTCCCACCCCAAATATTTTTTCCTAAGGGGTGTTTTCTATCCTAGAGTAATCTAGGACTTAAAAAATCCATGTGGATTTGTAAAAATCACATGGGAAACCATCAATCCTAGACACTTTATCATCATACATCTCATGCAAGTTCATAATCAAGTCATCCACAAATAAAATTTGATAATATGCATGCTTAAAACACTTGATTAATCTTGTTGGCCTATTGCATGTTTACACAATATACTCTTACAATTTATGAATAACACATGTGACTTTGATTCAAAACTATTTAATGGTTGAAATCTAGTGCAAAAACATGCTGTAGACTGCTCTAAATATATAGTAATGGAAAACTATGGAATGTGCTAAAAATCCACGCTAAATGCTGTTATAAGATTGCTCTCATGGCATATGGACTATAACACTTAACACATATATTCTAACTCTATCTATGATATGGGTTTGGCAATGAATTATCACTATTGCTATGGTCATTTACTTGCTTTCCTTGTCACATAATTTAAGGGCATTGTGATAGCACTAGTATCAAGATATGGATAGCGACTTCCCAAGGAACTTATTAAGCAAATTGTGAACCACAATTGTTGCATCTTCCAACTGCACATGCATATCTTGGAACAATGATATATTTTTTCTTTCTTTGTTTGAGATGACAGGAAAACGAAGAATAATGAGGATGTGATGTGTTATAATCTAAAAGATATGCACTGGGAGACTCTAGTTGAAATAAAAATATTCATATAATGACCATAGAGAAGTTATATAAGACAATCTCATGCCATCAATCCATACAAGACAACCTCAATAGACACCACAACATTGACCTCTATTTAATCACTATTTAAGGGTCTGTTCACTATGTAAAAGTGTAGAGTTTGATTTTAATGCTGATGGTATATGATTAAAACATCTGATGAATCTTATTGGCCTATTGCATGTTTACACAATTTACTCTTCCAATTATGAATATCACATGTGACTTTTCCTTAGCACTATTTTATGGTTGAAATCTGGTGCAAAAATATGCTATAGACGGTTCTAAATATCTGATAATGGAACACTATGGACTGTGCTAAACGTTGTTATAATATTTCTCTCATGGCATATGGATTATAACATTTAACACATAGATTCTATCTTTGTCTATGATTTGAGTTTGACAAGGCATTAAAGCTATTGGTATAGTCATTTACTTGTTGTCCTTGTCACATAATTTAAGGGCATTATTATAACACTACTATCTCTATGGTATATGGAATAATACTTATATTAAGTAATATTACTATTTTAACAATATAACATTGCAATATGATCATTATCAACCTCCTATGGATTTGGACAAGTCAAACTTGCGATTCAAATTCTGGACTCACAAGTCAAACTCATGCTGATTGAGTTGGAAAAGATTACGTGCTTGCTGATCCAATATTGAAAAAAACCTTATCCATGTATTAATGGTGTGACCTTGATAATCACACTATTCACTATGTCATTCCCACCAGTTTAATGTGGTAGGTGCAAACTTTAAGGTTGCAAAGGTTATTTTCTCCTCATTAGTGAAATTTTTCATCGAAGAAGTACGTCTTAATCTTCTATAACTAATCATAGAGAGATATAGGGTTGGTATTTCCCTAAAACTGTGGGATATCCATATTGACTTGTGCTTGGGATGGTGAACGAACTCCAAATAAGGTTTTCCTTCATGTATATGGGGAAGGAGGCACATGACTATCTTACTACACGAATCCGATGTTGGATACTGCTTAGTTTGGAATGCTCTAACACACTACAATGATTTTTGAATTTCTTTCACATACTACACAACTCACAAAATAATTTGGTATGATGAGTGAAATATTAAGGCAAACATTTTATCTTGAATTGCTTATCCAAGTGCTCATGCCCCTAAATCACACAATATTTAAGTAATATTTTTCTCTAAGATGACTCACAAGAGTGTAAGCAAGATTCTCTTCCAAACTTTGTCTTCTAATACCACTAATATAAATCCTAGAGTGAAAATTTGGGAGAAAACCAAGGGATAGAGATATCCTTAATGTTATGGTGGAAGCATATAAGATACTAGCTACACTGGTAGTTTAAATAAGAATACAAGCAAAGTTATGTTGGAGGAAAGATAATTTTAAGTAAACAAGCATACATTTAACTAAATTGCACTAAGAATATACACATGTAAATTCAAAACAAATTGTGATGAAGTATAAGTGAGATAGAATGTCATGGCATACAACAAATGTACGAAAAAAATGAAAACACATTGGATGTATTTGACAGAGATGTAAATAAGACTTGTTACTAAGTCCATGCAACAAAATTAAACACACAATTCTTCATCAAACCCCATATGTCTTCTCTCTCTACTAATGTCAAAGTACATTTTTATTTTTAGGGCAATCACGAGGAGAAGAATCTGCACAAAAAACATTTGGGCTCGGATTCTACCTAAGAACAAATGGAAAAAAAGAAAGAATCTAGAAGATTTCTTATTGACTATGAACCAAGTATGAGCAAAACAAGTCCACATTTAATAGTTTGTGATAGTGTAAAGGTTCCATGCATCCCTACCTGATCTGTTGAGTTTTCTATGTGTCAACTATGTGGATTGCACCAATTTGAGTGTGTTGGCCACATCCTGCATAGTATGGCATTGATTGGACATTTCAAAGCATTGGTTGGAACTTCATGTTGTTGTTGATCCATTTATGCAGGGGTGGTGGTGGCATTATCTGGTGTTGTCACTTTTATAGGTCGCAATGTTAAATATTATGTTGTGACCAAAAGGGTGGCACAAAAGTCTATGTCCATGTTAGTGCTTCTTGGCACTGAACCTTGTGTCACACTGAATTTGGGTCTAACACTTGAACTAAATGTTTCACAAGGTGGTGAAGATACGTGTTGAATAGGTAATATGCCAAAAAGGGTTTTTTTGTCTTGGTTTAGATAATTTAATCATGGATAAATTTAACATAGTTAATTTTACCAACTCAGAAATTTTCACTATGGTTAATCATAGTCCATTCTAAATAGCCAAAATGAAAGAGAATTTATCAAAATCATTCATAATTAGGGAGAGAGGTTTTATAATTGACTACGACTCACCATACTTACCCATGCCCATGAGTGTTAAATAATTCCTATTGGCTCCTTTTGAGATGCATACATCATTGTGGATATTAATGATTTTCCCATAGAGGAGGCCACCTTAACCAATGATGTAGCATTTCCTTACCGATAAGGAGACCCCATCGACTATATGAATAACAAGGTCATCAAATTATTTATCAAAATCACAATATAGGTCCTACATTTTCATGAGAATCCCATATAGATCCCTGAAAAACTAATTGAATACCATCGCCCTCCCAAAGAAAGCATAACACACAAGAGGTATGTGGCCATGTATGAATACAAAAGAAAAGTGGGATATTCGACCCATTTGTTCTTCAATGTATTACCCTTCAATGAACAAGTTACCGAGACCCCGAGTCAAGGAATCAACGAATGAGCCTTTGTTGATACAATATGTCATCGAATTAGGGTCCCATAAATATACTAAGACCGTGTGTAAAGATCAAATCTAGTTTTGGTGAATGATTCAACTGCAAATATAATTGGATGATGAATGATGCAATTGAAAATGGTTAATCATGTTGGCATATTTATTACAGGCAGATAGAAGGCAGAGTATTTGTTTGTCATTGATGGCAAGCTCAGCCCGATGATGACAAACAAGAGAAAGTGGCAAGACCAGTAGTGCAACGATGATCGCATGGCAATATCAAAAGCTAAACTCCAGGAGTCAAGGAAGCAACTCACGACAGAAACTCGCGATATGTGAGATCACGAAAAATATCTGGATCGCCGAATCATCAAGATTGTGGATCGTTGATTTGACTCCATTTTGAAGTTTCAGATACCGGGAGTTGGAGGTGTTGAAACACTTCATCACAGAAATGTCGAAACACCGAAATGCGAAACACCGAAATACCTTCAGATCATTTCAGGGTTCGTGACTTGGAGTGTTGAAACACTTCATCACAGAAATGCCGAAACGTTGAAATGTGAAATGCCAAAATACCTTCAGATCATTTCAGGGTTCGTGACTTAGAGTGTTGAAACACTTCATCACAGAAATGCTAAAACGTCGAAATGCGAAACGTCGAAATACCTTTAGATCATTTCAGGGTTCGTGACTTGGAGTGTCGAAGCACTTCATCACAGAAATGATGAAACAGTGAAATGAAAAATGCTGAAATACCTTCAGATCATTTCGGGGTTAGTGATTTGGAGTGTCGAAACACTTCATCACAGAAATACCGAAACGCGAATTGCGAAATGCAGTTTCGAACTAGGCTATGATCACCGCCAGTGGTCATGTGAGAGGGAGGAACTAGCACCAAGCTAATATCCTTTTCGATGATCGTAACATGAAGAGTCGAGACTCTTCACCACAAAATTGCCGAAATGCGAAATGAGAAAGGCATTTGGATTAGGCCCATGGTCACAGCCAGTGGGCATATGGGATAAACACAAGACCCTGCGGATTTAATCCAATGGTGCTTGTTATTTGAGCATCTGATCGAAGGGCTATTGTTGATCTTCATGATTAACTATTCAGTTACGATTCAGTTAGCAGAACCGAATCATGGTTCTTGGATGGTTGGCGATTTAGTTGTTGAGGCGTTTTTGCCCAAGAATATTCGAGGTGTAACCGAAGAGGAGGTGGATAAAAGAAACACGTTGTGACTGTGCAGGCAGGGCTGTGTTGAGTGAAAAATGAATTGAACTGTAGAAAGGTAAAATAACAATGTGCGCAGTGGAAAGTATACTCAGAGATGAGGAATAGAAGCAGAACATAACAAAATAGGTTAAGAGAGCAGAATTTGCACATATCAAACATGCATATCTGTGAGAAGAAGATAAATATGAGGTGTGCATGCTGAGACAGAGGAGAAGATCAGAAAGCTGAATAAGATGCAAGCAGGAAGACACTGATGCAGGCAGAGCAGAGTGGCATAGCAGAACATTGATAAGCCTGGTAAGCAAATGAAAACTATTGAATCACTATAATAAATTCATAGAAAACAAAGTTTTATATTTTAGGGTGGTTGGGAGGTTTCTAGGGAGGACTGTTGTCCTCAAAGGTTCAAGTGGGTGCTTGAACACAGGGAGTTGTAGCTTCCATATGGTTGCAGCCAAAGAAACTAGGGTGGCAGGGTGGTGCAAGGGAGACAAGTGTTCTCTATTATATAGGTTGGAGCCTGTGTAATTGGAAGTTGGTGCTTCCATCCAGTTGGTGCTGGAACATTCAGGAAGTTGGTGCTGGAACATTAAGGGAGTTGGTGCTTCCTTCTAGTGGGTGCTAGAGAAACCAAAGATTTGGTGCTCTCAGCAAGTTTCAGCTTGCAAAACATAGGTTGTAGCCTCAAGAGGAGTTGGAGCTCTCAAGAATGATAATGTAAAGAATATAAAGATTACTTATCATATCAAGAAGAAGAGGTTTTTCCCTTTATGGGTTTCCTCAGGAAATATCTGTCTCTGTATATTTCATGTGTGTGATTTCTATTGAATATTCTACTTCTTACTTTCCTACACGATTGTGATTGTCATTGAGTGTTCTGTAAAGATTTAAAATGGGCATAATTGTTTAAGCAAAGTAACAACTGATTCACCCCCCCCCTCTCAGTTGTCCAACAATTTGGTATCAGAGCCGGTTCCTTTTATTTAAAGGTAGATCTGTAAGCTTAAACATGACAAGTCATGA
>ML834825.1:49353-79633 GCA_009831015.1 Picea engelmannii
GCAAAAACTATATGCCAAACCATCCAAATGTTTCTTTGGAGTGAAGGAGGTAGATTATTTGGGTCATATTGTATCTCATGAAGGTGTCAAGGTAGACCCTAAAAAGATTAAGGCCATGATGGACTGGACGATTCCCAAAACATTGAAGAATCTTAGAGGATTTTTGGGTTTGACAGGTTACTACTGCAAGTTTGTTCAACACTATGGAAGAATAGAAGCACCTTTAATGACACTAACTAAGAAGGATGCATTTTCATGGACTCCAGAGGCAACTGAATATTTTGAACAACTTAAAGAGGTGATGTGCAAATCTCTTATCTTGACCACTCCAGACTTCACAAAAACCTTTATTGTGGAATGTGATACCTTGGGAAATGGAATTGGTGCTATCCGAATGAAAGAAGGAAGGCCCCTGGCTTTTGAAAGTAGACCACTCAAGGGAAAGGACTTACACAAACCCATTTATGAGAAGGAAATGATGGAAATAATACATGCATTGAAGAAATGGTGTCCTTACCTAATAGGTAGGAACTTCAAGGTCTAAACAGATCATGATAGTCTTAAATACTTCTTAGAACAAAGACTATCTTCAGAAGAACAACAAAAATGGGTAACCAAGATATTGGGTTATGATTTTGAAATCGTCTATAAAGAGGGGAAGCAAAATGTTGTGGCAGATGCACTCTCAAGAAAGGATGAAGATGTTGAGGCCCTTCTCTGTGCTATCTTGATCATCCAACCCGATTGGATAATATAAGCAAGGGATGAATGGAAGAATGACGAAAAAGTGTGGACTCTCATTCAAAGGTTGCAACAGGATTCCAATGCATCAGATACATTTACATGGAAAAATGATTCGCTATGGTACAAATATCGCTTATATTTATGTAATAACTCCCAACTCAAACAAAAGGTACTATTGGAATTGCACACCTCTCCAGTAGGAGGGCACTCAGGATTTTTGAAAACCTACCATAGAGTCAAGAAGGATTTTTTTTGGTATGGCCTTAAAAATGATGTTCAAAGGCTTGTGGTAGAATGTTTGGTTTGCCAACAAAATAAGGTGGAAACAATTAAGACCCCAGGTATTTTACAACCATTAGCCATCCCAAGTCAGCACTGGGAGGAGGTTTCCATGGATTTCATCATAGGGTTACCGAAGTCTGAAGGAAAGAGTGTCATCATGGTTATTGTTGATAGACTGACCAAGTACGCACACTTTTGTGCACTCTCTCATCCCTTCAAAGCTAGTACAGTTGCCACCACATTCATGGAGATAGTTCAAAAGATACATGGCAGCCCAAAGATTATTGTAAGTGACAGAGATCCCATCTTCACTGGACATTTTTGGACATAAATATTTTCTTGTTTGGGTACTCAATTGGCTCATAACTCATCCTATCATCCTCAATCTGATGGACAAACCAAGATAGTGAAAAAATGTCTGAAAGGATACCTTCGTTGCTTTGTCTCTGATAAACAAACACAATGGTTACCCTTAGCAGAATGGTGGTATAACACTTCATTTCATACTGCAACAAAAATGACACCATTTATGGCACTCTATGGATACCATCCTCCTTCCATCACTTCTTCTCTAAAAGAAAAATCTAAGGTTCAAGCAGTGGAATATCACATCAAGCATCAACAACAAGTTCTCCAAATCTTAAAGGACAACCTGACCATGGCACATAATCACATGAAACAACAAGCAGATCAACATCATAGTGAAAGAAGTTTTGAAGTAGGGGATTGGGTGTTTTTAAGATTACAACCATACAAACAGATGTCCCTCAAGCAAGCCAAGAAGGATAATAAATTATCACCAAAGTACTATGGCCCTTATAAGGTGTTGCAAAATATTGGTACTATGGCATACAAATTGGAGTTGCCTGCATATTCACGAGTACACCCAGTTTTCCATGTTTCATGCTTAAATAAGGCTATAGGCGACAAGATCCCAGTTCAAACTATATTGCCAGAACCTGACAAGGAAGGAAAAATCATATTGGATCCTGAGGCCATCACTGACACAAGAATTTGCCAGCTAAGGAATAGATCCATTTCAGAGTATCTCATTAAATGGAGGAAACTACCGGCTGAAGATTCCACTTGGGAAGATGAGTCTTTTATACAGAAGCATCCAGAGTTACTCAAGAATTGCAAACACCACTTGTCTCAAGGGGAGGGGCATGTTAAGCCTTAATATTGGCTCATTACCCCTTAATTGGGGCATATTACATTAGTAATGTTATTTTATTTATGTCAGATTTATTCCATTAGTTGTAATTATACCTCCTAGTCTCCTATATATACCAAGGAGACATTTTCATTTGGAATCATCTTGTACTTGAAAATTTATGTGGGGTAAAAGGAGGTTTCCCCCTCAAAGAGGCTTATTATCTAAAATTCTCTCTTTTTCAAGGCGTTGAGTACTTATTCTGAGGTTTTTCTATGCTATATTGATATTTGGTTCTTAACATCTTGTCCTTCATGAGAGAGGCATTGAAACCTTGTAAAATGGTTTGGAAACATATTCCCCCCAACATCCTGGACACAAGCGGGGAGTATATGTGGACCACCAATAGCTCCAAAAAACCATGATATAAGTGCTCTTCTCTTCCAAATACCAATGACATACTTTGGATATCATTTTCTTTACTGCTACTGAAAGTCTTGGACAATTCTGTCTAAAAATAATAAAATGTATCCTAGCTATGAAATCATCACATATCATAGTATAAAATTTCTTATACATTTTTCCCCATAGGATGCTAAAATACACATGTATAGGTAGCTCAATGATATGCCAACTTAGATTCATACTTGGGAAAACATTTCTCGTGCAGATTACGTCCGAAAAGAAAGATGCCATAAAAAAGGATGGTGTCTCACCTTATTTTGTTTTCTGAGCCTGCTGAATAATGATACTTAGTTTATTTGAAACAATGGCCCTAATTGAAAATACTTCCAGAGATTGCGACCGTATATGCCAGGGGTATCCAGGCTTATGAAAATATTGAACAATCCTTTTCTCCATACAATCGACAGATCAACACCATTAAGTAAATGTATGGTTCACTGAGATTTGTTGTGCTATACCAGCTAGTGGTCCTTTTCAAGAATTTATTATCCTCCCTCCACTAGGAAGCTAATAATTGGATGGTTTTATGTCACTCATAGAACTTAACCACAAAATCAGTATTCAATCTTTCTTCCAGGTCTCTAAGCTTGTAATACTTTTGCACCTCTACCGGAAGGAATACACCAACACATTCCCCTTCCACATTATTGGTTACACATTTATCGGTGTCTGTATGGTAAACTATCCATCCTAGGGTCTCTATGCAAGGAAAAATGAGAGTTCGGAATGCCACCTTGTGTAAGGACGACCTTCTAGTATTTGAAAAAACTTGGTCATCTAGTTCCCCGACTCCTGGGACACTCTGAGGCATAAAGTTTGGAAAATATTCCCAATGAATTTTTTTATAGAGATCACCCTAAGGTGGAAGGAGTACCTTATATGCAGTGCTTGCCTCTATATCTCTGAATTTTGGTGTTTGAACAAACTGCTTCTTGGTTGATATTCGAATCACAGTTTCTACTTTCGGTGCAAATTCCAACTCTCTTGCTACTGCTGGACTCGATCCTTCACAAACTTCTGACTATTTCCCTTTAAGTGTCCTCAATGAGCATTTGGTTACTAAACTTCTAGGAGGAATATTTCCTACATGAGAATGCCACTATGAGTCGTAAGCAATTATAGAAAATAACAAAAAAATTAGCGATGTATAACACCCTAAAAACAATTCTCAATAGAATTTTACCTTCTTTGCAGATAAACCTAGTCTTACTAGTGTTTCCACGAATCGACGCCAGGGAAGGCTCCTTAGTGGCATTTTTCTCCTTCTCTTGATAGAAAATAAAGTTCCTTGAACAAAATGCTGAATTCGAAATGAAATGGCATTACAGATTCAAATTTCTATATCCCAAAAACTTACCTTGTCATGTCTAGTATTTAATTGGAGGGTGTACAACATGATCTTTGTAATCTTTAAAAATCAAAACAGGATCCATGCCACTCTTGGGAGTTAATGTATTGCAAGTTGACAACATGGAGGTCTGTGGTTCCTAGTTCATCGATGATTTCATATTTTTGAATTTATTGACACGCAATATCAATGATCAGGACTATTCGTTAAGTGTCATTTTATTTTGACAACATCTTGCCTACGCCAATGACCATTTAGCGAGGGATCCTTAAACAAGTAATTCGTGCATCATGAATTTTGAGGGGAATGACACAACAAGAAAAGACTACATTTCGTGTTCATTGGTGACCCTAACCTTTGAATTAAAATTTCTCGAATTGTAATCAAACCTAGTGGTAATCTTCTTCACAAGTTATTTTAGACATAACCTTCGTCTGATGACCATATCTGTGTTTAAAGGATGGACGACTTCGACTGACCCAAAAAGGAAACAAACAATATAGATCTCTCCGTAGTAACAACTTCGAAAAACACATGTATGTTAAGTGCTTCTTTATGTTTATAACTTTCTGATGGCTGATGTGTGCATCGACATCAATGATTCACTATGACCCTTACACTCTTCTCTTATTGGTAGAAAAAAAATCCGACGTCTGCCTTCATTACTGTACAAAATGACGTAGATGTGATGACGTGGAATCTAAGTTTCAAAGGATGACGTGTAAGATGTCATGATGGTACGGGTATTATACATGGCCAGACATGTGGCAAGTGAGGAAGGTGACATGGCCAAACTAGTCATCAAAACAAACACTACATGGTGGTAAACATTAATGGTTGAGTTTTTCCCTTATACCTGATCGACGACTAAGATTGATTTCTTGGTTCTCATAATTAATTGACATCGGGATAACTCTACCTTTTTGTGCTGGGCTTACATAGAGTTTTGACGACGCCGATCGTCTATCGACGATTGGTTGAATCCTTTGACTCCTTAAAATCCTAACACATTTTTCCGATGATTGATGGCTTATCGACGATCGAAGAAATTTTTTCCACTTAAAAATTTGTGTAGATTTCCGTCGATTCCAATTATAGACACTTCTTTTAGACTTCATTTTCTCCATCCCTCGATGAGTTCATTGAAATTTCTTGGAAAAGGTTGTGATTTGCTCAATTTTTTCAATCTTTTTTTTTTTTTTTTTTCCTTTCTCAATGCAAAACATGATTTTTTTTTGTGTATTTTCTTGAGATTTTAAATGCAAGGAAAACAAAGGAAAAAATGCATAAATTTAACAAAGGATAAATATGCAACCTATGTAAATCCAAAAGAAGAAGGTGTAAAATAATTAAAAGGAAAAGTGGTACCCCAAAATTGAAAGATTTTAAGGGTTTGTTGAGGACTCAAAAAAATGAAATAAATCAGAGAGAGATTTCCAATGAGTAAACTATTCACAAAACACAACTCATATGAGAAAGTTATAACTGAAGCCGTGCAACAAAAATTTCAGTAATAGTTTACTTTTGAAGGGCATAAATCCTTGCTTAGAAATCAGTTTGAGGAACATGAGAAGTCAATGGAAATTTCATGAACCATAGAAGACATATATGGATCCATATTGAAAATTTTGTTTCTAAAAGTGTACAGGATGAGAAGGAATATTCTTGTATAATTCAGTGCAAAAAGGGGAAAACAACCAAAATTTCAGCAGGTTGTAACTAGCAACTTGGATGTTGGATGAAGGTGAAACTTGGTGAGATTTCTCAAAATATGGGCATGAGGAAACCCAATTGGGTTTCTATCAAAGTTATGAAATATTGGGTGTTCAGAATTAAGTTCACTAGATGAAGAGTGCACTTAAAGGACATAATTGTTCATAATTTTATGGAATTGTTGAATTATTGTGTCTAACAAATCCTATTGCATGGACATTTTGCATAATTACGAGCACAAAAAAAAAGAAGGAAAAATTGAGAGACTAGAAACATGGAAGATGCACAACGAACCTATAAACATGAAGATGAAGTAAGGGAGTTGTATTTCTATTGGATGAGTGGACTGACCTGGGTTATACCTTAGTTCTCCAAAAAAACTGTAGAAACCATCGGCCCTTCTGGAGACCAGAAGAAAACATTGCGCACAAAGTGAACAACGCAGTCTCACCCGAGATGGTTTATGGGTGGCTAGATGACCCAAATGTTTGCAATCATGGAAGGGATGGTGCTCATGGGGATGTTAGGCATATTACTCTACTTCATCAATCATCATCATATCTACCATACCATCATTTATATCTACCATTCATTTAACCTTGAACATTCATTTTGTAGAACATAACATAACTAATCTAGTGCGTTCTGTGAATTAACCTTAACTGATTCATTCATTTATCCATTCATTCATCATAAATCATTGCAAAGCATAAAGAACACATGTCACACATTAACACACTATTTACTGTGGTTCACCCCCCTTGGGCTACGTCCACAAATATCTATCTTCCTTATTATTCATCTTCAATTCTCTGCGCCGTGCACATTACATCATAAATATTTCTATGTGAGGCTGACCAATGTCACACCAATCTCCACGGCTTGCGACCTGACCCTCAGTTACAACTTCAAAAAAGACTCATGTCCAAAACTGACTCTATGATCTTACTATGCAAAAAGTACTCTAACTCTTTTCACTCGCTAGATACTAGATGATCTCATCAGATATTGCAATTCTTAATTATACTACAAAATGGGTAAAAACCCTTGCAATAAGGACCCAAAACCCTAACCCTAAGTGGATTAGGCTTTTCCACTTTACAACCTCCTGCGTGTAACTGGTCCATGACCCAATTGTTTCCTTATCGTGCTATCTTGCCTTTGACCTTTCTCTTCCTTGAGCTGCTTCCCTTGATTCTCGACGTGTTACTTCTGGATGTCTTTTGGCACATTGCTTTTCCTTCTTTCCTAGCACGTGCTCCAACTATCCTCCAAAAATGACATGCATTTCCCCAAAATAGCCTGCTCCAACATGCTCCCAACACTTTCCTGTGGCTTGTCCCGAGCCACTCAGGTAGTGTTTTCTTATTTGACATACTTCTCCAACTCCTGGAATCTACCTGAAATATCTTCAGCACGAGTCCTCACCTGTGCGTTCTTCTCTGCAATAGAGTTCATAGTCTACATAGTGACATGTTCTTTTAGTATTTCTTCAGCTTCCAACTTAAGGTTTTCCTTCTGTCCCTTCGCTGTATCCATCTCTGTCAACATATTCTCTACATCTTCCTCCAATGACTCTAGCTGAGCCTGCCTCAATTGATTCTTTGTTTTCACATTCTTCAATTCTTCCTATAAATTATTTAACTATTGCGTGATCCTTAGCCTATCATGTATGTTCATTTCCTTCTAATTTTTCTCCAAATCCTGCGCATCTGTGTTGAATCCTTCCTCTTTTTGTTCCAATTCCTGCAACTTTTCATCCTCCTCTAAGATTGTCCATAGTTGTGCACTTTTGTCATATAACTCTGTAATTTCCTTAATACTTTGCGTTATGTTCTCCATGTTCCCTGCCACCTCCTGCTCTCTATGTGTTCTAACTTCTGGTGGCATGCTTGGTTTCAAGAGTTCCATCAAGTCCGTGATATGGCTCTTATAGTTATCTAGGGCTTGTGCTATTATTCCAATATTCTCTTCTGTTTGTAAGTGCTCCCCTTCTTGTGCGCTAGCCAAAATTTCCTTGAATATATCCTCTACGCACTGCTCTATCTATCCAATGTGCTACTTTTTCTCGTCCTTTTCAACCTGTACCTCATTGAGAGTTATCTTTAGTGTGTCCCTTATGTCATTAGCTACTTGTAAATCCGTTGCATCTGCATGAGCTCTTGATTGGATCTCTTGTGCTACACTAACTTTCCATTTATACAATGCTTTAGTGGGGACCTTGGAAAATGCCAAGTCCAAGTGGTCAATATCCTTTAGCTATTTATGCACTGTCTCCTTTTCCATCTGCAACATATCTCGAGTGATAGAAAAATTCTCACTTCCTAACACTATAATTTGGACTGTCTCCTGCGTGGGGATTCTTTCTTCTTGAGCAGTATGTTGTGGCTATGCCTTTTCCTTCTACTGTATTGCATTCAATTGTAGTTGTGCTAAAGTTTCCTTAACTTCTAAAAAATTCTTTATGATCTACTCTCTTTTCTTCTCAACATCATCCCATGACTCTGTTGTGTGGTCCTGTACTTTTTCCGCAACCAAATCTGCATCATCTTCTGTCAATGTCAGCTTCGGGACGCTTTTGTGCACCTTCATCTTATTTATCTAGCCTGCTTCTTGTAGCATTGTCCTCTTCATTGGTAGGGTTTCTATCTGCGCTGAAGTTGTAGGTACTTCTATGTCCAAGATATCTCCTCCTTGTTCTAGTTCCTCCTGCATAAGAACAATTGTTTCTTTCTATTTGGTTCCATTAATATCCTTTTATTGTGATCCTCCATTAGTCACTTTGACATGATCCTTCTTATGCGTTGCTGGATTTTGAGGTGCCTTTTTTCTATGTTTTCTTATTGCCTCACTTCCTCTTGTATCCTTTGCATGCTCAACAACCTTCCTTGTATTAGCTACTGGACTATTCGATTTCTGCAACGTGCCAACTTCTATTGGCTGTTTTCCTTTTTGTCCCTTCTTTGAGGTCACTGGTACCTTCCAATCATTTGGCCAATATTTCATATCCCATTAGACTTTCTCTCTAGTGATACAGTACCTCATATGCAACCAATTATTATTTGGGTCCCTTTTGGCTTGAATCCATACATTGTGCTTTGATACCTAAATTTTTCCTATATCCTTGTGTTCCTCCACCACTTCTGGTGGTATCCTCCATGTCTCAACCACCTTTTCCTGTATTTCATCAAAATACATCGCAAATATACTAAAGTTGGACTTCCTTTATTTTCTGATTGAAGTGTGCCACATTAATGCTGCATATTGTGCTGCCCGACACTTTTCTATCCATTAACAAAACATGCTGTATTTGGGGTGTCTCCAACCTACCAATTCTATAAGGATGATAAACCATGAATAATGGAAATTTGTGCCTAAGTATTGTGCATATTTTCAACCATCCAAAAATAAGTTCAATAAGAATGGACTCCAGCTAAGTAAAGTCCCCTTCACGCACTGCACAATTGCTGCTATCACCCCTGCTGGTGCTTCTTCCTTGCGACACTTCCTCAATAATTTGCATGCAATTAGATTAGTTTATGGTATCTTGTCCCAGGTTCACTGATCTTGTTAATTATAATTCCCCGGGACTGTCTTACTATTCCATATGTCTTCTTCATTTCCTCTACCATGGTCTTCTCCTTAGTTTTTTCATCCAGATATTTCTCAGGCTTCTCTCCATCAGTTGGAAGACCTACAATTGTTGCAATCACATCGACATTGATTGATACTGGTACGTACATCCACATAATACCCCCATGTACTAACACCAACAATTATTTGACACAATTATTCACATCCTTGCCTCATCCAAAATGAAATATTTCCAATAGGTTCATTATCCATGTGTTGTACAACCCTGTAATCTACTGCTTTGGTTCTAATATTTGAACACCATATGAAATTATCCCTTTTCTTTCCATATATCCTACGACTAAAATTCAAGGAATTTATCTCTGTCTTCTATGTCATGGTCTGCATACCTCAATTTTTCTACACATCCTAAAATGTTAGGAAGGATTGTCACTTCTTCTGGTATTGCATGATAGTGCTATTGTGACTTCTACCTGCTTGCGCAACAACCTATGTATTGGCTATTTCCCATTTCTCTTTTTTGTCGTGGGGGATGGCCCTGCCTTCTAGTGCACATCCTCTTCTTCCTCTGCACCTGAATTTGGTTCACCTGTAACATCTTCCACTTGCACCTGTTTGTCTGTTTGCGGTGTTGTCTCTGTGACATGTTGTTTGTCTACTTCGGCCTGTGCCCTAGGCTCTTCTAATTATGTTCTTTCATCATATTCCCCATTTGTCTGCTGCGATGCTCACAAACCTAGCTGCTGTGTAGGGTTCTGTGGTCTAGTGGGTTTTTTTTCTTCAGCCCTTGGATCCACATCCATCTGTTTTGTGACTGGCTCCTGTTCTTCAACAAGTGTTGGGATAACTGGTTCCTCAATGGGTGATGCAAACACATCCACATCGACAATTCATTCTTGCTGAATAGGGTTTTCTACCTCTACAACTACTTATTCTGTATACTTCGCAACACTTCATGTGTTTCTCGTGACTCGACTAGGAGCTCCGACCTTCGGTGGTTCCATTCTTCTAAATCTTGAAGGCATTGATCTGAATCCTCGCTTAACCTACTCAAAATTACTTACTCATGCTTAGATTTCTCTCCTTATCTATTGTATTCTCTAAGTCACAATGAGGCTTACCTTGCAAGTTTCCTGCTTTTATAAGGTCTGTCATAAATTCTCTATCATATCCCATTTTTTCATTGACCACCTTTTTCTTTTTCCACCACTTTCTATTTTGGTGCGTTGCGTTCATATTTTTCTGTTGCACAGTGTCTTCAGTTTCTTTCATACCACTTCCTAACTTCTATTGTGCCCTGTATCCTTCCACTGCATGTCTACTACTTATCCATCTACTTATTTTTTTCTTTTTCTCATTTTTCTATTTTTTTCCCCTTTTTCTTCTTTAACTCCTACTATATATAATATGTACAAGTTTACTCTTCTGTGCAAAAACTACTGAGGGTTGTTGGGTCGACTTTCCCTATAAAGATTTAGTCGACTACCATTCACCGAAACTTGAATCTCCTTTCCTATTAAATCCTGTAGCTGCACAACACCTCCATCTGTGACATAATTTATCTCATATGGCCCTAGCCAGTGCATCCTAAGCTTCCCTGGGTGCTGCAAATATTTGCTGTCATAGAGGAGAACCAGATTTCCTTCCTTAATGTGCTTCTTCTTAATATTTGTGTCATGCCAAGGTTTATCCTTTACTTTATTTACTTCTTGGTGGAGACTATCTATGATCCCATCTTCTTCCGGTTCCATAAGTTGAGCCAATATCTCCTGCACTGCGCCTCTTTTAGTCATGTTTGTAATAGATGTAATGCACAAACTAGCTATCAAGTACTCCAAAAAAACCACTGCTTCCTGTCCATACACCAATATGAAAGGTGTCTGCCTTGTAAGTGTCTTGCATGTAGTCCTATAATCCCATAACACTGTTGGTATCTTCAAATCCCAATCACCCATGTTCACATTACAAATATTGGTTAAGGAATTCTCTAATATCTTGTTAAATGCTTCCACTGTTCCATTATCTTGAGGATGGTATGGAGTGATATTTTGATGATGTATCTCAAATTATTCAGTCATTGTCTGGACAATACTATTGATAAAATGAGTTCCCTGATCACTCATCAAAATTCTAGGGAATCCAAATCTTGTGACTACTTGCTCAAATAAGAAGTGCGTTGCAGTCTCTGTGCTAGAATCCTTTACTGTTGTTGCTTTAGACCATCTGGCTAAATATTTCATCGCTGTAATGATATACATTTCCCCTGATCTTCCAACTAGTGGATTAATTGGTCCCACAAAATCTACTACCCACTTGTCAAATACTTTCAAAGTTACATGAGGTCTCAGTGCCATCTCATCCTTCCTGGATGGATTTCCAACCCTTTGATAGACATCACAATTCTGAAAATACTCCTTTGCATCCTTGTGAACTATTGTCCACCATAATCCTACATGCAATATCTTATACGTAGTAGCTTTCGATGCATAATGTCCTCCAACTATTCCTTCATGTGATTCTGCTAAGATGATGGGCCATTCATGCTCCATAAAAAATCTCCTAAAAATGTTGTCTGCACCAAGTTTGTATAAATGACCTGCAATCAATTGGTATTCTGCAACTCTAACTACCAAATTTTTCTTCTGTGCAATATAAAATTCCTTTGGTGCAAATCCTGTACTAAAAAGTTCAATAATGTCAGCAAAATATTCATCAACAATCTGTACTGAAAAGAGTTGTGCATATAGGAAATTGTCTCCAAACTGCTTGGTTCTTCTCCATTAGTTATCCTAGAAAAATTATATGGCCCTACATTCAATCTTCCAGGATTCACCACAACTTCAAAATCAAAATCCTGAAACAACAATAGCGATCTGCAAATTCTTCCCCCCAACACTGGCTTATTGACCAAATATCTAAGAGTAGAGTGATCTGTAAACATCTTAAAGTGTTGTCCTAACAAGTAATATATGAAATTATGAAATGCATATACCATAACAAATCCTTCTCTTTCTGTTGTGTTGTAATTCTATTCTGAATCTGATAGCTTCCTGCTTGCAAATGCAATAGGTGATCTATATCACCTTCTCCTAGATGTTTTAATACTACTCCAAGTGATATTGAAGATGCATCCACATGCACATGAAACTCCTTTGACCAATATGGAAACACAAAAATTGGCGTTGTCACCATTTTCTCCTTCAATATGTACAAACTCTATTGGCACTCATCATTCCACTAATATTTAATGTCCTTATTCAACAATTTTTCCATCGGCGCAATAATCTGTGCATATCCTCTTATAAAATTTCTATAATATCTTGTATGACCAAGTGTATATTTTAATTGGCACACTGACTTAGGTGGTGGTAAATTAACTATGAAAATAATTTTGGAAGGATCCACCAACAGACCTTGTTTACACACCACATGCCCTAACAAAATTCCAAATGGTGCACTGAAAATGCATTTCTTAATATTCAATGAAATATGACACTATCTACACTTGTCTAACATCAATCTTAATACTTCAACATGATCCTTCAATAAAATATACACTATCCAATCATCCAAATAAAATTCCAAAAACTTATACTGAGATATTGATATGACCCCCATTCTATAGCAAATGTAGTCTTATGTCGATCTTCTGGTGCTATCCTGATATGGTGATATCTTGAAAATCCATCAGTAAATAAATAAGCTTCTTTTCCTCCTACATTCTCCAATACTTCATCCGTAAATGGGGGAGGGAAGGTATCATGCAGAAAAACATCATTAAGCTTCCTCAAGTCTACATAGATCCTTATTCCCCCTTGATTCTTCTCTTGCACTACCATAGGGCTAATCCATTCAGATTCTTCCGAGGTTCTATGACACCAACCTTTAACATCTTATCAATTTCTACCTTCACTTTCTACTTGTACACTAGATTCAACATGTAAGGTCTCTATATTATTGGTTTGGCATCTGGATTCAAAGGTATCTTCATCTCTCCAATTTATCCTACAACCCCTTTCATATTTGAGAACATCGCTTGAAATTTGTCACTATACTCATGTAGTAACTCTGTTATTCTTTCTATTGTCTGATTATCCCAATAGTCTCTAATAATTGCAATCTTTGGGTTTTATGCTGTTCCAATATTTACCTTCTTTATCTTCAGAGGTACAAAATAATATTTTGAGTCTAACTGTGGACCTTCTATTTCTCTTTCCCCTTCAACTTCTGTAATCTGTATATTGCACAAGTTTTCTTCTGCTGGGTCTTCTTCTTCTGTGATATGATAACATTGTAGAATCTGTCTAACTATTTGTCTCTTTTGGTTCTGATAAGCTATCACGATCTCCACTTCAAGTTCTTCAAAAATCCCATCTCTTACCACCTTCAGTGCTATATCTATCTCTAGAGTCTCATGTTCAAAGGAAAATGTAATCAAAAAATTCTGCTGCATCTCCTCCCAATTTGCAGTTTCCCTACACTGTTCCAATTATGCGTACCGATTCCTTGGGATTCCTTCCAATGTATGAATAAAGTGATGTGGCCACTCCTCTGGGGGTACTAATATCCATTGAATTATACATTTTTCTACATGTTCTCTGATTTTTCCAATTCCATCATACTTCTCCACATGTATATTCTCCTTCTCTGCGCCAAATCTGATGCACAATAACCTATTGCATTGATACCCGTTATTGATATTCTATTTATGTGTACTCTACCATGATGCAAGGGTTGATTTCAACGCCATATATAATACTGTTAACCTTTTATTTTCCACTAATTCTAACTCAAACTTCATTAAAAATTCTTCTAAATCATTCTGATCATAAAAGGTAGGAGGTTCTCTTACCTCTGTACCAACCCATCTTAATGCGTGGGTCATCCTTTCACATCTTCAGGTAGATAGCTCATGAAACCACTACTACCAATTCTCCATAACTGTATTTGAATCCGATGCACACAAACTAATGCTTCTTCAGCTGAGCATTCCATCTGCTGTTGGGTTGATGTAATTTTCTTCTCATGCAATAGTTAAATACAACTGGTTTATGTCTTCTATAATGAAATTCTCCATCGTAGGTTCAACATATTTTCCTCCTTCTGAAGGATCTCATGATGCAATAAATCTATATTCTCCTAATTCAAATATCATCTTCCTGGTCTTCAAATTGATGATATTCTGATTATCAAATTCCCAATCTAGTCCCAACAATGCTGGATAGGGTGTAGTGTTATCAACTATGTCAATAACTTCAAAGTTTTCCACGTTGTGCACACCATATAGATCTATTGGTATCCCATTCAATATACCAATTGGTACCACTCTATGCTAATTTTCTATATTCAAATGAATAGGTGAATACCCCAGTATAGGTTCCCCCATAACTTCCCATGTCTTCTTAGGCAGAACATTTACTTTAGACCCTAAGTCTAGTATGATATCACTCATATTAAAATATCCAATGTTTGCATTCAACCTAAAATACCTACTTGTTATTCTCTTCTTACAGAAATGATTGACTATTTTAAGTTATGATATCATCTCTTCCCGAAAATTTCACTTTTATAACATACTTTGTAATACTTGTAAAGAGTTTTTATCATTCACCAACTTCACACGCGACCCCAAAAATTTTCTCAGATTACTTACTTGTTCTCATGGATGATCTTTGTTGGTATAATAAAACAATGGAGGCATGTCATATACTGGTACATCATCTTATGGATTTTTTCCTGAAGTAGATGCAATGTTCTCCTTCAAAATATCTTGTATGGCATCCTTAAATGTCTCCTTGATCCGGATTATTTTCGGCACGAAATGAGAGCGGAGATATAATAAAGAAATGCATAGAGATATTGCAGATATTCAATAATATAACAGAAATGTATCAGAGATGCAACCATAAACATAGATATACAGTAATAAACGATTTCTATTACTCAAAGAAATGTACAGAGACTGTAAAAATACAAAGTGAAAGACTTGCTAGAATGGTGGCAGCTTATCTTTGAGAAGAGATGTGATGGCTACTTGCATTTGCAAGAAGATGATTACAATGAGGCTCTGCAGGCCTTTTTACAATAAATAGGAATTCCAAAAACCCTAGACATCCAAAAACCTAACCCTAGGAGAATGAAGCGCCAAAAGTCATGTGGCCCCGTTTGGGTAAGTTAGTACATCAACTTCCCGGGGTCGTAACTTTTGCATACAATCTCCATTTTAGGCGTATAATAGCTCATTGGAAAGGTATCGTCAAGGAGATTCATTTTGAGGGATCAATATTAATTTGGCTATCATTGAGAACCTTGACCTTGAAAAACCTTCATTTAGGCCCTCAAAATGGCCCCGAAAGTTAAAACCTGCTAAAAATAGTAAATTGCCAAAATTGCCAGAAAGTTGTTTTGAGCTAGTTGGAAAAGGTGGGTGGCCACCGATATCCACCTAGATCACTCCTCCTTGCATCCATCAAAATTCTATTCAGGTGTGGTATTATTTCCGACCCACTGGTGATGATCTTGATTCTTCTTGGCTGCATCTGCTCCTATCTTGGCTCCACCTCTAGTCACTATATTTATATTCTTCCCATCTTCTTCTCTATTTTACACAACAATCCATTGGACATTATGATAGTTCTAGTTCCTTTTTTCCTATATATTTACCAGAAGTGTCAAACATTCTTCTGTGTCATGATTTGCTGCGTGACAATACATACATGTCGCAGGTGGCTGTGGACAATCTCTTGCATAGTGTCAAGGTTTGTAACAATTGTGATAAACTATTGGTCCTCTACCTCCTCCAAATCCTCATCCTCCACAACCTCCTCTATTTCTATGATTGTCTCTGCATGGTGTATTACACCGTGGTTCCTAATTATACTGTGGCTAGGCATTATTATACCGCAGTTGCACTATAAACGATTGCACAATTTTATACTATGGTGGTGCTACAAACTATTGTGCATTATTATATTGTGTTTGCGTTGTACAATTATACATATTATTATACTATGGTTGCTTCATTTTGTCCCGTCATTAATTCAACCTGCACCCTATAAGTATCTGATGTCCTCTCCTTCATTATTTCCAAAGTTATGTAGCCCTTTTCTTCATGTCCAACTAACTTGAAAAAATTATAAAATGTTGTCTTGGGAACCGTTTGATACTTCTGCATCATGGGAGAATGATAGGGATCATGTCCATTTGTTCTACATATCTCACACCATGGTCTTCATTAGGGTAAAGGATTTGGAATTATTGTCCCCAAGTACCACACAAAGGTTGGGCATGCATTCTTATGATGTCCTTCTGTTCTGCATAATGTGCACTGGACATATTCCCTCTTTTCCTTTCCCTTATTTTGATTCAAATGAAATATCGGGTTCTTCAGATCTACTCTCAGCTCTTCCATAGCTGGATCTGTATTCTTATACTAATTTTCCTCCAATTGCAAGGTTGCTTGCAAGGCCTCAACTTGAGTTTGAAACTTTTGATGCCTCAATGGATACTTCAAATGTGGCAATACAGAGTTAACAAAAAAATGTATATGCTGCATGTCTGTAATATGATACTTCAAATTAAATTTTACTCTTTTGAACTTCTGATCAACCTTCTACACTAAATCACATGGCTTCTATTTAATCTCTATCATCTCATTCATGAATTGAACCTCAAAACTAGGTCACTAAAATTCATTGATTGATGCCTTCTTCACATTTGTGACAGTTGTAGGCGCTCCTTATGGAGTGTTTACTGTGAGGCCCATATACTAGTCCAGTGCGTGGTCTCTGAATGTGATCACCAAATGTACCACTTTTGTATCTTCATCTGTAATCTGCTTAGCTGCCCAAGTCTTCTCACAAATAAACAAATGCTTCTTCGGGTCCTTCGACCCTTCTCCACATAACTTTGGTAATCAAATAGTTGGATCTACTCCTTCCATTGTGAAGTTTGTTGTACTACCACCTCCGTGCAATGTAGATACTTGACTACTACTAGTTGAACTTATACGTCTGCTTGAATTTCAAGTCAAACCTGATCCTACTAATAACCTTCTACCACTAATCACTTGTTCTCTAACCAATTCTTCTTCTTCATATATCTTAGTTGCACATGGGGTTGTGGGTTCCACACTAATTCAGATTTGGAATAGAGAACCTTCTTCTACGCTAGACCCTTAACCTCTGGTTTTCCTTTCATATGTGGCGTGGATGATTTCCTCAATATTCCCTGTTGCATGAATATTCTGTACCTCTTCCTCATCACTATACAAGATCACTGTCCAAGCCCTCTCGCTCGACTACTTCCCTCTTTTTAATATTTATCTTATATTGGTAGGGTCTCCCGCTGCATGTCACTCCCGCTCTGCTCAATATCTCCTTGGTCTGTTCCTCATCCATCATTGTGGGGTCCATTTATTCTTTCTTCTAGCCTCTCTCTAGAGCCCTCTCCATATCTCAGATATTCCTTAGTGCTTCCCCCAGTTACCCCATGCGCGCAAAGTGATTTAGCTGTCTGACTCCATTGTCATCACTCTATCATGTAATAAAATATTGATTGATGAGTAAAGTTATCGAATGTACCTTCCTTTTGGTCCCTTCAAGAACTCCTGCTTTACAACAACATATGACTTCATAGTATCAACTGCAAACTCAGTAATAAATCTTGCAACAATACTGTCTAACTAGAAATACACCGTGCCCATGAACTTATTATTGACCCTTTCCAACCACATAATATTCTCATTAGTCCAATCTACTAGCCTTATCCTATTAGTTGGATGAGTATCCTTCAACCTCAATATGTACTCTTGTAAAAACTATACAAAATAACAGAAATATGCCTCATGAAAATCAATAAACACATATCTCTGCAAATACTAGCACAATGTATACCTGGAAATTCTGTTATCCTTCTGTGCAAACTTGAGCTGCTTTGTCTCCGACCATATTTCAATCTCTTTATTAGTAGGGTTCCATGGCCTGAACATCCCTTTTAACCGCATTTTCTTCACTGTCCTTCATCAAATCCCTTCGAGGATGTTCTTATGAGTTCTAGCCGAAAACATAACCATTTTATGGATGTATGGGATGACCTGGGTTCTACCTTAGTTCCCCAACAAAACCCTAGAAACCATAGGCCCTTCTGGAGACCAGAAGGAAACACTGCACACAAAGTGCACAACACAACCTCACCCTATATGGATTATGGGTGACTGCAGGACCTAGATGTTTGCAGTCATGGAAGGGATGGTGCTCAGGGGGATGTTAGGCATATTACTCTACTTCATCATTCATCATCATATCTACCATACCACCATTCATATCTACCATTCATTTAACCTTGAACATTCATTCTACAGAACATAACATAACTAATCTAGTTGACACTGCGAATTAACCTTAATAGATTCATTCATTTATCCATTCATTCATCATAAATCATTTCAAAGAATAAATAACACATGCCACACATTAACACAATATTTACCATGGTTCACCCCCTGGGCTACGTCCACAAAGATCTATATTCCTTATTATTCATCTTCAATTCTCTATGYCGTGCACATTACGTTAGAAATATGTCTATGTGAGGCTGGCCAATATCACACCAAGMTCCATAGCTTGTGACCTRAACCTCAGTTACAACTTAAAAATAAACTCATCTCCAAAACTGACTCTATGATCTTACTGCACAAAAAGTACTCTAACTCTTTTCACTTGGTAGATACTAGATGATCTCCTCAGATTTTACAATGCCTACTTATACTACAAAATGGGTAAAACCCCTTACAATAAGGACCCAAAATCCTAACCTTAAGTGGATTAGGTTTGTCCACTTTACAACCTCCTGTGCGTGGTTGGTCCACGATCCAACCATTTCTTTGTCGCGTTGTCCCGTCTTTGAACTTTCTCTTCCTTGAGTTGCTTCCCTTGATTCCTAGCGCACTGCTTCTGGCTGTCTTCTGGCATGCTGCTTTTCTATCTTTCTTGGTGCGTGCTCCAACTATCCTCCAAAAATGCTGTGTATTCCCCCAAAATAGCCTGCTCTAACAATGCCAGCATGGGTAATGTTAGGACAACACCAAATGGGCATGAAGAAGGAAAAGAGGAAAGCATGAATTTCATGGAGACTATAAAGAGTATGAAAAAATATGTGCTGAGTTATAAAGTTGATAATGAGAGGCTTATGAAAGCCAAACAACAGTAAGATGGCATCAACATCAAGTTGTTGCAGAGTTTGGACATAATAAAGAAGAAAGTGGATAAGGGGCGAGACTCTAGAAAGTTAAAGAGCCACATATATCATGATAAAAGAAGAGGATCTAGAAGTTTTGATAAACATCACCATCACTCACCAAGGCACCCAATTAAGAGAGAAGAGAGTATTCCAAGATTATCTCATTTTAGAAAGCATAAGAGAAGGTATGGAGTAGATTAATTGCAAGGGGAATTCAATAAGATAAAACCTCCTACCTTTGATGGAAAGCACAAGAAATATGATGATGCATGTTCATGGCTGCTGGGGATGAGGAAATAATTTCATTTGCACAATTATTCCTCATAGGCAGAATGAAGAATTACAATTTACCAGCTGAAGGGGAAAGTGTCAATGTGGTGGGACCAACTCATGCAAGTACAACACATTGATGAGAATAAACTCACTTGGAGGTAGTTAAAAAAGTATTTTCAAAATAAATACTTAACCAATAATTATTATGATAGGAATATGAAGGAGTTCTTTGAAATCAAGCTCGCGAGTATGACCAAGGATGAGTATGAAAGAATATTCTTAGAGTTGCTAAGATATGTTGACTTCATCAAGGATGAGCATGTACATATTCAAATATTCTTGAGTGGGATACCTTCATTTTTTAGTGATAAGATATAGTATGATGATCCCAAGAAATTGAATGAAGCAATAGGGAGAGCCAAGTGACTCTATGATAAACATAGAGGAAGACCAAATTTCCAAAAGGATTAGGAAGAAAAGAAGAAGGGTAATATGGAGTAGAGGAATAAAGGGTACAAGCCACCATTCTTCAAGAATAATTCTCAGGGGAAGCCAACTCAAAATGAACCCAAAATATTAGAAATGTTGGGAAAAGTACGAGGCACCAACCTATTAAATTTTTGGGTTGTGAGGGTGATCACATGTACAAATATTTCCCTCATAGAGGAGAAAGAGTGAATGAATCCCAAGTGGAGAGAAACGATCTCTCAGGAAAGAGGGAATGAATCCCAAGTGGAGAGAAACGAGCTCCAGGAGATCCATGTGTCTATCATGGCACATGCAAATATAAGTAGGGGAAAATAGTTTGTTTTTCCATCTTTCCTCATTCACTCACACACTCACACATAGATACATCCCCTCCGTCGTCGACCTCTGCAACTTGCATGCACCTCTGGAACCTGCAAGCACCTTGAGATATCCCATACTTTTCCTGTGAAGCACAACGCACCTGTACTTTGCTTGAGCCTGTACTGTGCCTTAACGGTTTGCTGTTTCTGCCATCACCATTCCTTTATTGAGCATGGCTTGCTACCATCATATGTTCTATACCCAAGATACACTTCTGCCATAAACCTTACTCGATTGACTAAGGAGCTGGATTGAAGAAGCATGTTGTCAGGCCTGTGGGTTTGAAGATGCGGGTTGTCAGGATCGTGGACTGAAGAAGCAGGTTGTCAGTCCTGTAAGAAACTCTCTCTAGGTGAGAGAGGTTGTTGGGGAAGTGATTTTCCTAGAGGGAGCCCAACAACATATATAGTTCTATGAGAATTCCTGTCCGGCCTATTGCTGAAGCCCTCAAAGGGAAGTGGGGTAGCCGAAGTACTATTGAGCAGAGAAGGGGCACACTTCCTAGGGTGGGACATGAATGTGGGGAATGAGAGGTTGTAGGTTGTTAGTGTGAGTTGGCTGTTGGGATGAAATCCTTCCTGTTGATTGTGCAACTTCCTGTTGTTTCATCCTAGCCTAGGAATCCCTTTACCCAAGTAGAGTTTAGTCCTAGCTTGGGGGTGACCCACTGCTGAGAGTGAGGAGCATCATGGTCTAAGTTTGGGAGGTTCGTGGAAGGTCTTCACATAGTTGATGGTATTCTATAAAATTATAAGTACCATTTATGTGTTCATTTGCATGCCATGTATTTGTACATGTCTATATTTGTGAGTTTTTCCTATATATGTTGTAAGTATAGGCTTACTGCTATTTCCGCATTAATTTGTGTATTAGCAGAATGTAACTGTTTGTTGAGTTTTATATGCATGATGTTTTGCAAGAGTTCTGTGGGGCATATCCCAACGGGTCTATGGATGGGTATGCTACAAAATTAGTATCAGAACTTAGAAAGAGTGGTTCTATGGAGTATCATGGCCTGACCTGGGTGGTCGGGGATGTTACAAAATTGTATCAGAGTTCCGGTTTTCAACACTGATCCTAGATGGGTCGTGTAAATGGAAATTGAAGAAAAATTTTCAGAGGGAATTATTGTCAAAATGGACAAAATTTGAGTTACAAAACATCCATGAGTGCCAAGAGGGCACTGAGAGTACACCTTAACTATGTCTGAAAGATCATAAGGTGTAGCGGTTCAAGAAATACATCATAGGAAAGAAACCACGATAACCGTGGTTTGGGCCACAAAGTTAATATTTGGACCATCAGATCTGTTCAAGAGAAGGAAGATCCTTTACAACTGTCAGATTTGGGAAAGTAGTGCGGTTGTTAACTATTCAATTCCTTCGAACCTTGTTGCTTCAAGAAATTTTAATATTTTGACAAAAGGAGGAAAAATCCCCAAAGCTTCAAAGCCCCAGAGTAGATCTACACCATAGATCGGTTGGAAGAAGGTGGACCATTGGATCCCGTAGTGGTTCGACAATTCAACACTCTGGGGAAATTTGTTTGTGGTTGTGAAAAAGGAAGAGTTCCCCGAAGTCTTGAAGTTTGGAACCAATCTGGACCATCCCTTAATCAGAGACACATGTTCATAGATTATCCTGTTCATAATTTCGACGTCCGACAGTTCGGGGGTGGGTTGGTGTTCAACAAAAAAATCCTCCGAAGCTCGAAGTTCTGAAGTCCTGGAGCCCTAAAGTCATGAAGCTCTGGGGGAAACTTGTTCATAATTTTGGCGTCCGACAGTTTGGGGGTGGGTTGGTGTTCAACAAAAAAATCCTCTGAATCTCGAAGTTTCAAAGTCCCAGAGCCCCGAAGTCTCGAAGCTCCGAGGAACACCTGTTTGAAAATTCGGCGATTGGGTGTTTTGACGTGTTCTGGTGTATAATTTTCTGAAGTCTCAGAGCCCTGAAGTCCCGAAGCTCCGGGAAACAACTATTCAAAATTTCAACATTCGATATTTATAAATTATGTTGGTGTGAAATCTTCCGAATCCCAAAGTGCTGAAGTCCCATAACACCGGAGTGACGTGGCATGCTGATGTCACCAAGGGTGACGTGAACTTGTTCAAGAGATCAAAATTTAGGCATTTGAAAGATGTGTTTTATTATGATGAGAAGTCCTCCAAAGTCCTGAAGCTCCAGAGTGTTGAAGTAGTAAAGGTCCGAAGAGTGGGGGTTTGAGATTTTTGAAGTGTTATGTTGTGAAAACCTCTGAAGGCCGGAGCTACAAAGTCCCGAAGCACCGGATGTGACATGGTATGATGACGCCACCTAGGGTGACGTGGACCCAATTTACACCTTCCACGTGTCAACCTGATTCATGCTTTTGACAATATTTTTGTACCAATTGCGACTTCACACATGTCACTCGTTGGTGGTGCCACGTGTGACCACCATATTGTTGACAACAGTACTAAGTGGACCCCTTAAGTTCAGAAGTTCAGTATTTGGGAGAAATTGTGTAGGTTGTTGCAAGAAACTTTGAAGCACAAAGCTCTGGAGAACTTAGCCAGTTTGACGTTTAGAGGGAATGTTGTGTGGTATAGGTGGAACCTCTGAAGCCCAAAGTTCTGGAGCCCCGAAGCTCTAAAGAAAGGTCTGTTCGAAACTTCACCATTTCGACATTCGGGGAAAATGAAGCGTGATGAAGGTGAATCCTCCGAAGCTCAATGTTACGGAGCCATGAAGTCCTGAAGCTCCTGATAAGCGCACATAAACTAAGTGCTTGGTCATATCCCTTAGTCCTATGCAACTTCAATCGAATTAAAAGGGGGCTAGTACCCGAATTGATGTTCTCAAAGACATAAGAGGGCTATAAGAAGAGAATCTCTGGGGTTCCAATTTGTACATATTTTCACCTAAAGAAGTAAAGAAGGCCTACAAACTTGAAGAGAGGATCTAGGAGGGATCCAATATCCAATTTGTCTCTGAGAAAGAAGAAGAATTGTACAAGGATTACCTCCCAGGAAGCACAATTATTCAAATATCTATAACTTCCTGTTCAAAACTCAGAATTACGCAAGGGAGCCGTCATTGGAAAGATCTAGGACAACAAAACATAAATGTTCACCCATAAAATTGAGCTGAATAGTAAATTTATCAAAAAATCAGAAGAAAGGAATATGATATATTATTAAACCAGAAAGGTTCATAATTTCATGAAATTGCTGAGTTAGTTAGCCTGATAAATTTCTGTTGGCTGCACATTTTTCAAATTTAGCAACAACTAGATCATATCATGATCAACACAGAGTGCATAGGGATGGAAGAGACGTAGGGGGATTATAGTCAGGAAGGTGAGATCAGAGGGATGGATTTCCATTTGGGTAATGAAGGTGCAAACTCAATTGGATAGGGAGAAGGAAAGGAAGAAATATTGAACTTGGAGGAGACAATTAAAAATTTGAAAAAGGATGTTCAAATCCACAAGGATGATAATGAAAGGCTTATGAAATACAAGAAGCAGTAGGACTTCAACATGATGTTAATGCAGAGCTTGAGCATAATATAAAATAACTTGGATAAGGAGAGTGGCTCAAGAAAATCAGGAACTCACATGCCTCTTTATGAGAAAAGAAGAACAAGGAATGTTAGTAGACATCACCATCACTCCCCAAGGCATTCCAATAGGAAGGAAGCATCATAATAGGTCTAGGGTGGCTGAACTGCGAGGATAAATGAACAAAATTAAACGTCCTACATTTGATGGTGGACACAAGAAGGATGAAGATGCTGAGACATGGTTGATAGGCATGATAAAATATTTTCAATTGCATAATTATTCTTCTCATGCAGAAGGAAGAATTACTATCTATTAGTTCAAGGGAAAGACATCCATGTGGTGGGATCAACTTGTGCAGGTGAAACACATCAAAGAGAAAAATGTTACTTTGAAGGAATTCAAGAAGTATTTTGAAAATAAATACTTGAGTAAGATATATTATGACAATAAAATGAAGGAGTTCTTTGAGCTCAAGCTTGGAAGTATGTCCATTGATGAGTATGAAAGAAGGTTTTTGGAAATATTGAAGTATGTCTCCTTCATCAAGGATGAGACAATTAAGATTTAGAGGTATTTGAGTGGGCTTCCATCTTTCATTAGTGATAAGATTCACAATTATGATCCCAAAACTTTGGAGGAGACCATAAGGCAAGCTAAGTGCCTATATGATCAACATAAGGGAAGGCCAAATTTCCAAAATTCTTGGGAAGACAAGAAGAAATCCAAAATGGATCAGAGGAAGAGGGGGGCTAAGCCACCATTCTTCAGAAATAGTTCTCAAGGAAAACCAACTCCTAAAGAATCCAAAACAATGGAGAGAGGTGGGAAAAGGCCAAGGCAACCACCTATTCAATGTTGGGGATGTAAAGGAGATCATATGTTCAGAGATTGTCCCCACAGAGGTGACAAAGTGAGATTTTTCCACAATGTAAATCAAGATGAAACAGTGTAGGATATGGGAAGAAATGTACCAAGGATCTATGCATCCCTGGACAACAAGCAAGAAAAATTTCAATCACACATGATTGAAGTGGAAGGTATGATCAACAACCAACCCATTGCAATTTTAATTGATTAAGGAGCTAGTCATAGTTATATAGATCCTAAGTTGGTGGAAATATTTCATTTACCAAGAAGCAAGCATTGGAAATCTTCGGTGATGCAACTAGATATCGGAGCCAAGAGAAAAATGAATGATTTGGTTAAGTCATGTCCAATGGGCATGAATGGGATGAGCACCAAGGCAGATTTGAACATCTTGCCTTTATGTTCCTATGACTATATAATTGGTATGGATAGGTTAGACCAACACCATGCTATCTTAGACTGTCATAACAAGGCATTTACTTGCCTGGATGAGGAAGGGAACTTTAGGATAGTCCAAGGAATTCCCAGGGCATTAACTGTCAGAGAAAACTCAACAATGCAGATGAAGAAATGTTACATAAAGGGATGCCAAATATTTGCATCTTATATGGAAGAAACACCTAAGGATAAGGTGTCAAATATTTAATATTATGTAGTCTTAAAGGAGTTTGAGGATGTGTTTAAAGAAATACCAGGTTTACACCCTAAAAGAGATATTTATTTCTCTATAAATCTGATGCCTAGAGTAGCTCCAGTGTCCAAGACTCCTTATAGGATGAGTACACCAGAATTGAAGGAGTTGCAAATGCAGCTTGAAGAGCTTCTGAAGAAGGGAAACATACACCCAAGTGTGTCACCTTGGGGTGCCCCAATTTTATTTGTGAAGAAGAAGGATGGGACATTGAGATTGTGTATTGGCTTCAGGCAGTTGAACAAAGTAACTGTAAATAATAAGTATCATTTGCCAAGGATCGATGACCTCTTTGATCAGTTGAAGAATGAAAAAATATTCTCAAAGATTGATCTCAGATCAGGTTATCATCAGGTAAGAATTAAATATGAATACATCAACAAGATTGCTATCAAAACAAGGTATGGACATTATGAGTTCACAATGGTGCCATTTTGGTTATCAAATGCACCGATTGTCTTCATGTGTTTAATGAATGGTGTTTTCAGATATTAATTAGATAAGTTTTTCATTGTCTTTTTGGATGACATTCTTATATATTCCAATTCAAAAGAGGAACATGAGAAACACTTAAAGATGATATTATAAGTGTTAAGAGAGCATCGATTGTATGCCAAATTGAGCAGGTGCTCATTTTATAAGAACCAAATTCATTATCTAGGACATATCATCTCAGAAGAATGGATAGCAGTGGATCCATAAAAGATTGAAGCCATTAGAGGGTGGTAAGCACATAAGAATGTGACATAAGTCATATCCTTCATGGGTCTCATTGGCTACTACAAAATATTTATTGCAATATTCTCAAAGATTTCACACCCGATCACTTCCTTAAAAAAGAAGGGAACGAAAATTTAGTGGTCATTGGAGTGTGAAAAGAGCTTCCAACACTTGAAGAAATTATTAACCAGTGCTCCAATTCTAAGGATTTCTGATCCAAATGAAGATTTCATGGTATGCATAGATGCATGCAAGGAAGGACTTGGTGGATTCCTTAGTCATAATGGGTTTGTTGTATGCTATGAATCAAGGAAGTTGAAGGAGCATGAAAGGAATTATGCCACTCATGATTTGGAGTTGGCATCCATAGTGCATGCCTTGAAGAAGTGGAGACACTACCTCATGGGGAAAAGGTTTGAGTTGAGGACATACCATAATGGTATGAAATATTTATTTGATCAGACAACTTTAAATGCTAGGGATAAGATGGTTGAAATTTCTAAGTGAGTATGACTTTGATATAAAGCATATCAAAGGGAAAGAGAACAAGGTGGATGATGCACTCAACAAAAGAGTGCATGAGTTGCACGCTATAGCCATCAACATGTATCAATATGATTTGAAAGACAGAATCTTGGAAGCTGCAAAATTAGATTTGTGATACAAGGAATTAGTGGCAAAATTACAACAAGGCAATTTGCAGCAGAAAATTGAGGACTACAAGATGAGAATTGATGAAATTCTCATGTACATAAATACAATTTATTTTCCCAATTCTCAAGAATTGAAAATTCTGATATTGAGGGAAATTCATAACATTCCTTATGCTAGAAACCCATGATATAAGAAAACAATTGCAACTGCCAAGAGCCAATATTATTGGCCAGGCATGAAGAAAGAAATTGCTGAGTACATTGCCACATGTTTGGAGTTTCAAAAGGTCAAGGCTGAGCATAGGCACCCAAATAGTTTTTTACAACCATTATCCATTCCTGAGTGGAAGTGGGAAGTGGTAACAATGGATTTTATAACCAAGCTGCCCAAAATAAACAAGCAACATGATTCTATCATGGTAGTGGTGGGCAAGCTTACTAAAGCTGCCCATTTCATTCTAGTGAAGCTCACTCACAAGGAAACTAATGTTGCTGATATTTGTATGAGGGAATTAGCTCGATTGCATGGTATACCCAAGACAGTTGTGTTTGATAGAGACCCAAAGTTTACCTCAAAGTTATGGAAAGGCTTATTTAAAGGATTTGAAACAAATCTGAATTTTAGCACAACTTATCATCCAGAATTTGATGAGAAAACAGAGAGGGTGAACCAAGTGATTGAAGATATGTTGAGGATGTATGTGATGGATAAACCATCAAAATGGGAAGACTATCTACACTTGGTAGAGTTTTCTTACAACAATGGTGTTAGCGATAAAAAATGCACTGGTATTTTTGGAGTATATCCTCAAGTTTTATTCAATATGCCCATTTCTAAATATGTTTGGCCAGTGTTTTGTCTCCAAATATCTATAGACCAAGCTCCCATTGATTATGTTTACTTGAGATTCTTTTCATCTTGTCTTCAATGCCTGTATTCCAAAACATGGTTAGTATTGTTTAGACACCTTAGTCTTTACCTTTTTAGATGTCTAATTATAAACTTTTTCTAAATAAATGAGTTGTGCTTAAGTATCAAACTCTTATTCTAATCCTAAGTCATCACACTACTTATCTAGTGCATAAGACAAAGTCCATAAGTCAAGATCAAGTCATACACGTAGGCTCAAGCTAAGCCACGAGTGTTTTAAGCCGATCCTAAGTCTGTCAAGCATATTACACATGCCAAAGCTAAATTCCAGTCTACTTGTCAAAGTATAAATCAATATACACATGTCTAATTCTCATATTAAGCCACATAGTAGTTACAAGTCTACACACAAGCACCGAGTCTAAATTCCCAATTTTGCAGGCAAAGAATGCGTGCGCAACAGATTTGGTAAGGATAATTGCATTCCGGATTTTTGACAGGTCAAAAGGTATCAGGTTGTATGAAAATTGAGCCACGAGGAACCATGAACACGAAAGGTTTTCCTTTTGATTAAAACAAAATTTTCACCAGCACAGGAGGCGCAATTATAACCAATTAGTCGTTGAAAAGCAAAGCTTTCATCGACTAATTAGCAAATTCTAAGGCGACATAGCTGGTGAAACCGCAGAGAAAGAATTTTGAATATTTTGAGCTCGAACAAAGTGATTTTTGGGTGATTTAAAAGATAAGAGGGCATCAAAAAATTAATCACCAAATCATGAAATATTTAGTTTCAAAGTGTCGTGGAGATATAGGAGGTGGATGCTTAAATGGTCAAATAAAACTTTGTTCACAACTGTTTAAAGTTTTCATTTTTGAAGACATGTGTCAACACATCAGAGACACATCAGAGACACATCAGAGACACATCAGGGGCACATCATGATAAAGACCAGATGTCAAAGACCTTTTGAAGATAGTTCGATTCATATAAAATAGATTTTCAACTACCCGATTGTAATTAGTTTGCGCTCTGTTTTCTATATTTAGAAATCCAGATCCATTTTTCAGGGATCTGAGATCTATTGTAAAGGTTATAAATACTTATCATTTTGATAAAGTAAGGGTTCAATTTTGGATATAGGAACTATACTATTTTGAACAGACTTTTCATATGACAATACAGATCACAATTTTCTCTCTCTATTGATATATGATTTCCATCCTTTCTTCTGTACTTTATTTCAAGCTTGTTTTAACTGCTAAATGACTGTCATCTCATTAGTCAATTCATAGGTTTGACTTAATAGTATTCTTCACTATATGATTTGACCCATCACATCTGTGGTTTTGGTTAATAAGTATAGATTTCTTCACCCATTTTAAAGCTATTATCTGATTATTGATCCTTGAGAGCATTGGTTCATTTGATTATTCATTTTGATTGTCTGGAGGCCATATTGCAGTTGAGTTATCCCATTGATCCACACACACAAAAACACAAAAACAAGTTTACTTTAAGTTACCAAGCATCTTTGACCTACAACCTCAAAGAGTTTCTTGGAGTGATAACAAATTGGCGCCATTGCCGGGGAGAGGAGATTGAAGCTCAACTTCCTTGGGAAACGACAAGATCCAGCTTTGATGATAGACAAATTTTGGACATTTTTTCGGTTGTAATCATCTATTTGGCGACTCCATGAAGGACGGATTCAATGGTGACTCCATTTCTCTGAAATATATTGGCGACTCCACTGGTATGAAATGAATCAGATCTTAGCGAAGAGGTATGTTTTTTGCAATTTTTCAAGTATTTCTGGTTACCCTCATCCAGTTCCTAGTAAAGATGAATGGGAAAGAAGTATTCCCAAATTTCGAGGAGAATAATGGGAAGTAACAGTGGAACACCTGCTGTATTTTCATGATTTTATTAATCGACTTGGAATTGTACATGAAGATGTTCAAATTAATATTTTCAAACATTCATTAGATGAAATTGCTCTTGACTGGTGCGGGTCTCTTCCAAGTGCAAGTGTTAGCTCTTTGGCAGATTTTCATGCTGCTTTTCATGTGTTTTGTAAAGACCAATTTCCGAATGACTTTCTCTTTCCCGAGTGTTGTCATGAATTCAATCTTTTGAATAAGCAATTAGACACTCATGAAGAGTATGTTGTTGTAGAGGATACTCTTCATTATGATCGAGAGATTAGTGATCCACACTATGATAACCTTAGTGATGCTTTTGACATTGTACCAAATGCATCTATTGTCTTAG
>ML834827.1:24977-44825 GCA_009831015.1 Picea engelmannii
GATAAAACTAAATCTGAAGGTCGCTCAGAACCGACAGAAAAGTTATGTTGATCAAAAGAGAACTCCAAGAGAGTTCAAAACGGGAGACCATGTATATCTCAGAATTAAGCCCAGAAGGAGTTCCCTGAAAATGGGAGCTTGTGGCAAATTGGCACCCCGGTATTGTGGACCCTTTGAGGTTCTAGATAGAGTGGGACCGGTAGCCTATCGGCTAGCACTTCCTCCCACAATAAAAGCACATAATGTTTTCCATGTTTCATTATTGAAGAAATATGTACATGATGCTAATCATATAATTGACTGGTCTGTGATCCAGGTGGAACCGGAGGGATAATTTCTACCAGAACCCCAATGCATACTGGACAGAAAGGAAACCCCACTCTGGAACATAACCATTGCACAGGTCAAGGTGCAGTGGAAACATTTTGGCCCAGATGAGGCTACATTGGAAATGGAGGATGCCATGAGACATACATATCCGATTTTGTTTACTTCTGTACATGCAATTCATATCAGTAGCTAAGAACATCGAGGACGATGTTCCTTTTAAGGGGGAGGGAATTGTAACACCCTGTTTCCCCCAGCTTGTAAATATAACTGGACTAGCCAAGAACTATGGCGAACTTACAAATATGAATATGTGATGTAAATGGACCTCGAGGAAAAGGTCAATGAATGTGAATGACATTTTGAATTATTGTAGGACTGCTGAGAGGGGATGTGCAGAAAAGAGACCATAATGGCGGTGGAAGGCACCTGGAAAGGTGGCGTTAACTTCCACCAAGAATTAACACCGTATTTGGACTCCACTGGCCCGGAGAACCAAAAGTGGCTCGCTGGCCCCGAATTTAATGCCTCGCAGGCTGGTGGGAGGATGGCTTAATGATGGATGGGATGGTGAACTGCCCATCTGTAGAGCCATCAGGCGTGATCAGACACGAGGGGAATCGCGCCACACGCAACCTCGCGAGAGGATAAGGCGTGAGGTAGAAGCGATTGGAAAGGGGCGAACGTGAGGGGAACTTTGTCATTTTTACGCAGAGTGAGTGATAGCAGAGAGGAAGGATTACAACCTTCGCTCCTGGTCACTGGCAGACAGAGAGATGTAGTCTCAGAGCATCGTGGTCTTAGCTCGGGGGTGGCTAGTGGTAAATCCGTCGGGAGTCACTGAGCCTACGGTTGGGTGGAAACAAGCACCCCTCTCAGCAGTTGTACCCACTTCTAGTGTATTTCTGATGAGTGTTTTACATATTGCATCTTGAAAATTCATATACTGATATATATGCTCATAGAACTATGAAATTGTGAATGATTTTAGTGTAAGGATGTCTATGCATTGTTTTGATAAGAATTAATAGATATATGCTTATAACAGAGGAAACCATGCACGACTTACATTGATAAGTGAATCTACTTATGCCTAGGTTGAACTAAGTTAGGCTTCCATCTCGTTCTCGGGAAGCTGTTGACCCTTATCTGTCTCCGGGAATGCCCCGGTATAGATCTCCTCACAGAGATTCCCTCCTTGGAGAGGTTTTCCAAGAACCTAGAAAAAGGACTTGAATGGGCAAGTCTTAATAACCCTGTACGAGGAGGAATGACCCTCTTAAGGTTCCGAGGTAGTAGCGTAGGGATAAGTAACAAATCGACGAATGAGATCTCGTCGAATGACCCATATCCATTCACGACCATTAGACTGACGAAAGTAACAAGGGCATTACATACCTTGTCCCTTTTTCCCTCTATCTTCATGAATAGAGAGGAAATCGGGATCGTAGATCCCAAGGCCCAGGAGAACATTTGGACCGTTGATCTTTTCACATCCATGAAGTAGTGGAAGAATGCACAAGGTGGGACAATCTGAGCCGTTGGATCTCATCCAGAAGATCCCGTCAGCCGTTGAATCGGGTTAAGATGCTCGGAGTTTAGTCTCTGGGGTGTGCACAGGAAGAATGGATCTAGACCGTTAGATCTTGGTCCATTTACCCATCATCCGTCAGATCGGATAGGAGGTGCACGGGGTTTAACCCTTCTCACACCAGGTAGACTTCCCGACCTTCATTGGGATATCGACATTCGAGAAAGCGGAGTTCCTGAGGTCAAAGGAATCGAGACATCACAAGTCTCGAAATCCTGGAGAGATCAGAACCGTCCATCTTGAGGAGGACGCGTGGCAGCAATCGGTGCCATCAGGGAAAGGTCGGACAGGAAGTTGATGATTGGTGTTTGGGTCATCGGGATATCGGGGATCCTGGTGACAAAGTGTTTATGAATTTTGAAATCGCAAATCGCAAAACTCCGATAAGTGGGAGCCAGCTGTCAGCCAGTCGGGATCCGGAGAATCAGGAATCACGGGGACAAGAAGTCCATACATTGTGAAACTTCGAAGTCCGAAACCCCGACGAGAGGTAAGGTTTTGGTCATGGGGACATTGGTCACGTGGACTAAAGACTTAGCTCGGGAGGCTAAGGCAGCAGAGGAGTGTGTCAGGAATCGGGGATCGGTGAACCAAGTTGTAGGGACATCATGAGTGTCAAAACCCCGATAGGAGGAATCCCGACATAAGTATATGGCTACGGTCATATAAAGGAAGGTCGTATGGACCCAAAAGGTCTGGCCCAGGGGACTAGCAGAAACTAACGTCCTATCGGGATGTCAGGGATTCCGAGGACCAAATGTTTATGCTTTTCGACATTGCAATGTTCGAAACCCTGATGGGAGACAAGACTGTGGTCTTGTGGAATAGTGGTCACATGGGCTAGAGGTCTAGCCCGGAGAGCTAACGGAAGTTGGAGCGTGTCTGGATTTGAAGGATCGGGAATCCCATGGGCCAATGTATTGCGGCACGTAAAAGCTCGAAACCCCGACGAGCAGTGAGACTGCGGTCACGAGGATAATGGTCATATGGGCCAGGAGCCTAGCCAGGAGAGCTAGTGCATAAAGAGCACGTCGGGATTCGAGGGATCGCGAATCCTGAGGACGAGTGTGTTTCAACATTGAAAAGTCCGAATATCCGATGAGGAGGCATGGTTGCGGTCATATAGGGGGAAGGTCATGTGGATCACGAGCATAGCCAGGAGGGCTAACGCGTAAAGGGCGTGTATTGGTAAAGTTGCTCATCGGAGATCGGGAGTTCGAGAGGACAGGAACTTTTGTTGTCAGGAATCATGAAACTCCGAAACCCGAAGCTATCATCGAGGAAATGTCACAGGTGTGTGAAGAAGAGGCTGTGATAGGGAAATAAAGGCCTGTAGATCGGGATTGGCCTTTCGCTGCTGCGAGCTTCGGGATTCTCATTGTTGAGAAATCAACGAAAAATTTGATTGTAGGTAGTGGGTATGTTACACTACCTTGGGTGAGACTTCATGTAACACCTTTGTTTTCCCCAATTTGTAATTATTCATAGAATAGGAATTACCATGCTAATGCATGAGGAAAATGTAAATGTATTATTGTTTGAGTTGTCAATAACTGAGTGTGGGGGTGAAGCCTTGAAAGTACTAGCCATGATATCACTAGAGGAAGAATGTGAAAACTATAAGAGAGAGTTCATATATCAAATAATCCCAAACCTCCCTTGATAAGGATGACAAACCTCCTTCGAATCCCAAGAAAAGAAAACCAGTCAATGAAGAAAGGATCGGTGGTTGAATCACCAACCACACCCATGAATGGAAACCTGGGCTATCAGTTCGAAGTACCACAGGCACCTGCAGACCTGAGCTTCCTTATGATAGAAGGAATAGGATATGTCATCAAAAACCTCCCAAGGTAAGAGGGAGACACACACGGGAGAGGAGACGCCAGACACCCGACACCAGACGAGGAGGGCGGAAGCTCACAAGGGAGAAGCGTGAGCTTAGGAAGGAGCTACATCTACCATCAGATCTCGCGTTAATAGTCGATAGCCATCGGATCTAGGAGAAGTTGCACGAGGTTTAACCCTCGCATACACAAAGGTGAGGACTCATCAAAGTCCCGAAAAGATCAGGACCGTCCATTTAAGAGGACACGTGGCAGAGGTACAAACCCATTGGGGCTTTGGATACCAGAAGATTGAAGGACTAGAATCGTGGAGTCGTTGCATCGCGAACTCCCGGTTCGCGAAATCCTGATACAAGAGAGGAGCCACCGGATTTCGGTATTTCGGCTATTCAGAGTTCGGGACGTAGAGGAGGCTGTGGTCTTGGTACCTTGAGTTTCAAACTCCCGATACACGAAACAACAAAAGCATCAGGACCATCCATTTCAGAGGAAATGTGGCAGAGATCCGAACCCATTGGGGTTTCGGATACCGGGAGGTTGAAGGACCAAGAGTTTGGTCGCGGCGGATTCACGAAATCACAAATCCTGAAGTCCCGAAAGGTGCACGTGGTTGAGGTTTCGGGGAAATCCCCGAAAGGAGATTTCAGTAATTTGGTTACCGGAAAAACGAGAGGTAAGAGTTCTGAACTCTTGACTCATAAAACCCCGAAAGGATCTGAGTCGTTAGATCAGGAGAGGCTTTGAGCCGTGGACCTCACTCAGGAGAAGGAGGACCGGAATTTTGGGATTCGACACTTTGGTACCTCGAATACCGGGAGTATGAGAAGACAAGGAATTGGAGCAACAGGATTTGCGAAGTCCCGAAACATGAAATCCCGAAAGCATTTTATGGAGTAGTGTCGGTTCATGGAATAACAACAGGTTTCGACATACCGGGTTTCGGGATTTCGGAAGTGCTGAGGACAAGGAATCAGGGTGCTTTGTATTGAAACTCCTGAAGTCACGAAACGCGACGTATTGTTGGAGTGGGTGTGTGAAATCGTGGATAAGTATTGTTTGTAACGGAATCGCGAAATCGTGAATTCCTAAACCCCGAAAGGCTGTGGGTCGTCGATCCAATTGGATCGTATCCGTTGGTTCAAGAGGGATATGGACCGTTGATCTCTCAGCAGAGATATTTCAGTATTTCGACTACCGAGGTTATAAAGAGTAAGAGAGTCGGGACTCTTGATCCATGAAATCCCGAAAAGATCCAAACTGTCGGATCAGGGGAGGCTTATAGCCATTGATCTCCCTTTGGAAGGGAACTTTAGAGATTTCAGAGTTTCGGGGATTTGAAAGGGAGAGGAAGATACATTGCATCGCGATTCCCTGAATCGTGAAAATCCGGTAAGCGCCTTGTCTATTAAGCGCGTGGTCACGGAACAGGGTCACGTGGACAAGACCCAAGTGGGGAGCTTGTCACTCGCCAGCCCTTTCGAGGTTCGACATTTCGGCATTTCGGAGTTTGAAGAGTTGAAAGACTTGACTCTATTGCATCACTGAGTCGCGAAATGCGAAAGGCACCTCTTGGCTTGGCTTTTGGTCATAACCAATGATCACATGGAGGTGGATAAGGGAAGAGCTAGCCTGCACTAGGCCCCCGTAGGAATTCGGGGATTCAATCCCTTGAGGAAGAATGAAAAACTTATTATGTCGTACTAGGTATGTGACAAATTGGTATCAGAGCATGGTTAGAACACTTGGCCTACTTGGGCTCATGTACGAGCCACGTAAAGAGATAGTGTTATCTGCATTTTCTCTTTAAGAAGAAGGACTGCAGAATGAAACTGTAAATTGGGAATTTCTTTAACCCCTCTGTTAAAATGGTAAGTACTCTTATAGGAATAGGATGCACCGATCAATATTACTGATAAGACCTGAGTGTGAATAACAGAGGTGGAATAAATTGTGCTATGGAGCGGCACGAGCAAGACAAGTGACATGAACTGAGTTGTTCTGTTATAGTGTGACGATGGCTACCTACTAAAGCAGGTAGAGTCTCTTGCAATTGAGATGGCTGGTTAGGTAAGAATTAATATTCAAATGCAGAACTCCTTCATGATTTGGGAAATTAGGTAAGGGCTGGTAGGATCCTTAGAAAGTTATAATTACTGCATTATTAAAAGACTAAACCCTGAGCATATAACTCCTCACGATTGAGAGACTGATGAAAATATATAGGGTCAGATTACCTGACCTATAATGGTTAGAATCGACAACAAGGATAATATGTTTAAGCAAGATTAAGAGGATTCCTTTGGGACTATTCCTAATTCCCAAGAGTGACCCTTGTTGGTTGTTCCCATAAAGAAAGGGTAACATCTGTATGAGTTATGACTACGAGATTTGTCCTGTAAGAAACTGAAAATCTCAGGAGGAATAGTATCCGTTAGATTGGAATCAGCGAGAGCCATTGATCTAGAGCTTCGAGGTTTTGTCTATTGGGAAAACAAAAGCGTAGAATTTCCAAAGTCGCGCCAGGTAAATCACCGATTCAATCAAGGCCGTTGGTTAGCGGATGACCTGAACTGTAGATATAGTGTAATCGGTTCTTCAGGAGTCGGAGGTTTAGAAGTCAACGGGCAGAGTTTTGAGGACTCACATGTCACGAAATCTCGCCATCCAACCTGAGCCGTTGGATCGAGACAGGCGATGGATTGTGGATCTGATGCATACACTTTCGAGGATTCAAAATCGGGAGATAAGGGATAAGGACTCCGCTAAATCCTGAAAGTTGGAAAGCCAGGATTTGATCAGGATCATTGATTGGCAGAGAGATCTGTACTGTGGAATCTAGGTTGTCAGACCCACATGGATCAGAAGTTTGGGAAACGGTGGAGCGTTGTCCGTGGATTCGTCGAAATGCGGGATCCCGACGCATGTCTGGGAGTTGTCCCCAGGTTCAAAGCGAAGGGTCATGGGAATAAAAGAGAAAGAAAACCTTAGATTCAGTATTTTGGGTTTTTGGATTTCGAGGATCGAGGAACCAGAGTTCCTTGCAACAGGAATCCCGAAATTGCGAAATGCGAAGTGCCTTTTTGTTCGGATTGTGGTCATCGCCGGTGGTCGCGTGAGGAGAAGGCGTGAACTAGCATGATGAATACTTAGTTGTGTTCAATTGTACTTGAGTGCATGAGTTTAATGCATTATGAAGCTTCATAATAGGAAGCCTGATATTAATACTGGTAAGGTATGAATGATATTAAACGTGCAAGTAATACACATGTATGATGTAAGAGTATAATTATATTAGAGGCCCAATATGATTGCCCTGATGAGTGAAACATGAAGAAATTATTGCTTTTGTCCATATTAAATGAATACTATGGAGTCATAGTTGACTCCATTCTGGGGAGTCATGAAAGTTCTGTTCCAAATAATAGCCTAAGGGGAATGTGTTCCATTTCCTCAGGAAGTACCAATATAATTAGATAAAAGGGTAAATGAGCAAAGATTCTCTCTTGTCATAATAAGAGACAAATGATTACGCCTTTGAGCTTCACATGAGAAGGATTGTGAATGAATCCGAATTGACTGATATTAACAGTAAAGATGCAGGTGGACTGTAAAATATACCTATGGCAACTGCACACAGGATTACGATTATGAGTATAGCTAAGTACATCGTGGATGTAAGTTAGCAAAAACCTAGAACATGTGTTGATGCATAATCTGGAATACATACTAGAAAGGTATGTCTATGTCCCTTAAAGAATGCTTATTAACAAGCTAAAGCTAATTCGAGCTTGAGGCCATCACAGATAGTGATGGATATGCAACAAGGAAGTTTCATGCTGAAGGAGTTCCCAGTGGAGGAACTATGTAAGGACTTTGTCAGAAGAACAGAGTCACAACCCTAATAATTGTTGAAGGTTGGACAATGGCTTGCAAGGCCTGTCCATATATAAGAATCCTGGATTACATTTTGAAAGAATCATGTAATTAATAGAAGACTAACAACTGAATATTGACCATTCTGATAACTGAATGGAAGTGTGTAGGATGCACATGTTCATGATTCATTATGAGCAAAGATTTGTTATTAAAGCATGTTGCAGTATCCTAAAAAGGGTTAGGGTGAGGCCTAACCAAGGATGCTCAGAAAAGAGAAGTTGTGGAAACTGGTATAGTTGGTAAGAGGCAAGTAAATCCCCTGAGTATGATTAAATGAATAAACGAGTACGTTTAATTGATGAGGCTGGGTTGAAGCTATGATTAAGAATAGGCAGTGAGACCTTAGAGATAACTCGACTAGGCTGAAAAGCCCCAGACAATGTAGAAAGAATTTGAAGAAAGGGAGAGCCCTCATTTCTTTCCTTGCTATGCATTATGTTTTCTATGGGATGAGAAAGCTAGGACATTGATGAACGAAAATGTTTTGACACCATAGTAATGATGGTTGTAATACTGTGAAAACAATTGAGAATTGTTGTGTTGCACTTATGGAAACATTTAAGGATGTTTATGAATTCAAATGTTATGATACATGCATTAGGTTTAATATTATGACTAATGCAATTGTGTCTATAATGATGCATGATGTGTATAGAAATAAATTGGAGCTATTGAGGAAGACAATTTCCAATGATGGGCAACCTCAAACAGAGAATGACCAAGAGAAGGCTGCGAGTGAAAGGTTGTTGATGGGGCTGTAAAAGCCCCAATAAAGCACTGGTGATGAGGTAAAAATAAGAAAGAGGGTGCTAACAGCCAAGAACCAGTATAAAGATATTCGCGCCTACGTGGCACAAGGTATGAAGGGATTTGGTAGGAACCCCTTCTGAAATATTTTATCGTCTTAGTGTTATGCATGAATTTTGAAAGGCAGTGGTATGCCTTGGATACCCAAGTAAGGTATGACTCAGGACGAAGAACCTGAATAATGGAGGTATAAACCTCTGGTAGTAAACACCATCTATAACCATTGGAAGAATTCATGAATTGATATGTCATGAATGCATTGACAATCAAGGAATGCGTCAAGGAATACATGTGAAAATTTTGAGTTCATGTGTATTTGATTTGGGATCGTGATCGACCTATAGTCGACAGCATGGTCCTACTGGACAACACCCCATGGCCAAGAACCGGTCATAAAGTGTGACGAACTTGAAAAAAAATTCAAGAATGTATTGGGTATGAATGTGGTCATGGATATTGGCACAATTGTTAAAACTCTTTTTAAATGTTGAACTACGTTTTGAAAAGTTTGGTATGTTGAAATGAAACTAACAATTGTTTGGCTGTGTAAAGAATGAATTGTAGGAAGCAAAGAGTCTTGGATATGGTAGTGTTGTAAGTCCATAAGGAAGACCGATTGCCTGCTGAGCCAAACTGCAAGGGATGGAAGAAGGAGTCCTGGATATGGCAACATTGTAAGCCCATAAGGAAGGCCAATTTCCCACTGAACCAAACCGTTATGGGAAGGAAATTCCCATAATTATGAATCTAGTTCATGTGCGGAACAAATATAAAAAAAAAGTCGCGAGTTTGAAAAATCTGTGGGTCACAGTTTTGCAATAAAATTCTGAAAGTTAAAATTTATAATGATGTCTCATGAATTTTATATACCTGTGGTATAGGTGGGAAGAAAAGACATGTCCAGAAAGGAACAGATGAAGGCTGCCAAAGCTAAATATGATGAAAAAGGGCTACTGCTAAGCCATGAGAACCCGTGATAAGTCATGATCGCCTGAAATAAATTATGTTGAGGTAACACCAGCTGCAGGGATGCCTCGGTAGAGCAAGTATGAGGGACGCCTCGACTGTAAGGCTCGATAGAGTCTCTGAGATTTTCCTGTGCGAGAAAACCTCGGCAGGGCAAGATGGATCACCCAAGGGACTATATAATAGTGAAGGGGATGCCTGAGCCTGGGCCTGAAGGATGAGTGACTGCAAGGAAGAGGAGACCTTAATAATTCTTGTAAACTATTGGGATCATGCACACAGTGGGTAGTTTCCTGTGTAGAATTTTTTTGGAAAGGAAGATAAAATCATGATAGCTCTTGTGAAATATTGAATTGGAATCATGCCTAATGGGTACGTCAAGGGAAGCGATGAGCATGGATAACAAAAACTACCATGTGGATACAGATCCACAAACTGCACAGATAAGTACTGTGCTAGAATATGAAATTTTCCTTTTGAATTTTGAACAACAGTAAGATGTTTTCGCACAAAATTGTGATTAATGTGATTGTTGTCCAAGAATTATTGAAGGCAGGTGACGAAGACTAAGATTTTGAAAGAGGACCTGACCAAGGATGAAGGTCAAGACTTCTGAAGTGGCTGAATGAGAAAGGCATCACAGGTGTTTTGAGAAAGAACACCGAGGACGGTGTTCCTTTAAGGGGGAGGGAATTGTAACACCCCTATTTTCCCCAATTTGTAATTAATCATAGAATAGGAATTACCATGCTAATGCATGAGGAAAATGTAAATGTATTATTGTTTGAGTTGCCAATAATTGACTGTAGGGGTGAAGCCTTGAAAGTACTGGCCATGATATCACTAGAGGAAGAATATGAAAACTATAAGAAAGGGTTCATATATCAAATAACCCCAAACCTCCCTTGATAAGGATGACAAACCTCCTTCGAATACCATGGAAAGAAAAACAGTCAATGAAGAAAGGACCAGTGGTTGAATCACCAACCACCCCCATGAATGGAAACCTGGGTTGTCAGTTCGAAGTACCACAGGGACCAGTAGACTTGAGCTTCCTTCTTACAGAAGGAACAGGATAGGTCGGAAAAAACGTCCCAAGGTAAGAGGGACACACACATGGGAGAGGAGACGCCAGACACCTGACACCAGACGAGGAGGGCGAAATCTCACAAGGGAGAAGCGTGAAGCTCTCCAATGAATCACGAACAGAAGGCCGCAAGCTTGATGCTGAAGAGCATCTGAGAAACCTCATTGAGGCCAAAACCGAGTGAGAAAGCTCTGAGTTGCAGAAAACAGGACCTGAACAGAAGCTGAAAAAGAGAGAGAACCCTCGAGAACTGTGAGAATTCCCTGGTGATATCATGGCTTGGCATGGGGGTGGCTAGAGTGTTAAGAATGAATGCCTCTGTGCCTATGGTCGGGTGGAAGGATGAACACCCACAGTCAGTTGGTTGGCGACAACATGTAATAGATAAGTGATTTCTTACTCTGTGTAATTTAGCGGTAACTGGGCATGAATTTGGTTATATTGGGTATGTTTCGGGAATTGTGCTTGATTTCTGAATGGATATATTGTGTCCCTTTCCTTACTGCTTGGTTGTGTATTTAGGCCAGTAAGAAATTTTATGGATAGGACATGATTGGTACTCGTAAACGCTTGTGTCCTGTGGCTGCTTGAGTTAGAGCCACTAACTGTGAGATTGTCGACCTTAGGCATAGTCTCATGTACACATGCCAGCCTTCCTAGTTGTCTAGAGTCCCTTGGAGGACGAATTCTGTTAAGCTCAGGAGAGGTAGTGTAGTTATGCACCAGCTCCCTGTGAGGCAAGTAGAGGTCGAGACTCACCCAAGTCCTAGACTTGACGAATATGCACAAGGGGTGTGCGGAAGAATCTTCTAAGAGTCAAGCCCAGGAGAAAGAGCGCAAAGTTCTTAATTATTTCATAGATGAGAAAGCTCAGGAGGGACAACACTTTTCATAAAGTGCTGGCGAGACCCAATAACCGGCTTCCAGTAGAAGATCGAAAGCTGAGACCTTTGAAGCGTCGAAATCTTTCGAAATCAGGAAGAAAGCGTGAGCTCAGGGAGGAGCTACAGCTATCGTCAGATCTCGCATGGATAGCCAATATCCATCGGATCTAGGAGAAGTTGCATGAGGTTTAACCCTCGCATACGCAAAGGTGAGGACTCATCAAAGTCCCGAAAATATCAGGACCGTCCATTTAAGAGGACACGTGGCAGAGGTTCGAACCCATCGAGGCTTTGGATACCGAAAGATTGAAGGACTAGAATCGTGGAGTTGCTGCATCGCGAAATCCCAATACAGGAGAGGAGCCACCGGATTTCGGTATTTCATCTATTCGAAGTTCAGGACGTAGAGGAGGCTGTGGTCTTGGTACCGAGAATTTCAAACTCCCGGTACGTGAAACAACAAAAGCATCAGGACCATCCATTTTAGAGGACACGTGGCAGAGATTCGAACCCATTGGGGTTTCGGATACCAGGAGATTGAAGGACCAAGAGTTTGGTCGCAGCAGATTCGCGAAATCACAAATCCTGAAGTCCCGAAAGGTGCATGTGGTTGAGGTTTCAGGGAAATCCCCGAAAGGAGATTTTAGTAATTCAGTTACTGTGAAAACGAGAGGTAAGAGTTCTAAACTCTTGACTCATAAACCCCTGAAAGGATCTAATACATTGGATCAGGAGAGGCTTTGAGCCGTTGACCTCACTCATGAGAAGGAGGACCGAAATTTTGGGATTCGACACTTCGGTAATTCGGATACCGGGAGTACGGGAGGACAAGGAATCAGAGCAACAGGATTCGCGAAGTCCTGAAATGCAAAATCCCGAAAGCATTTTATGGAGTAGTGTCGGGTCATGGAACAAAAACAGGTTTTGGCATATCGGTGTTCGGGATTTCAGAAGTTCCGATGACAAGGAACCGGGGTGCTTTGTATTGAAACTCCCGAAGTCGCGAAATGCGACGTATTGTTGGAGTGGGTGTGTGAAATCGTGGATAAATATTTTTTGTAACGGAATCACAAAATTGTGAATTCTGAAACCCCGAAAGGTTGTGGGTCGTCGATCCAATTGGATCATAGCCGTTGGTTCAAGAGGGACATGGACCGTTGATCTCTCAACAAAGATATTTTGGTATTTTGGTTACCGGGGTTATACAGAGTAAGAGATTCAGGACTCTTGATCCATCAAATCCCGAAAAGATACAAACTGTCGGATCAGGGGAGGCTTACAACCATTGATCTCCCTTTGGAATGGAACTTCGGAGATTTCAGAGTTTCAGGGATTTGAAAGGGAGAGGAAGAGACATTGCATTGTGATTCCCCGAATCACGAAAATCCGATAAGTGCGTTGTCAATTAAGTGTCTGGTCACAGAACAGGGTCACATGGACAAGACCCAAGCGGGGAGCTTGTCACTCGCCAACCCTTTCGGGGTTCGGCATTTCAGCATTTCGAGGTTTGAAGAGTCGAAAGACTTGACTCTCTTGCATCGTTGAGTCGCGAAATGCGAAAGGCACCTCTTGGCTTGGCCTGTGGTCATAACTAACAATCACATGGAGGTGGATAAGGGAAGAGATAGCCTACGCTAGGCCCCCGTAGGAATTCGGGGATTCTATCCCTTGAGGAAGAATGAAAAACTTATTATGCCGTAGTGGGTATGTGACACTTCATCTGCTTCGCAGGTGTTGCCGAAAGGGCCTGTAGTTAGGTGTTGCTGAAAGGGCCTGTTGCTGCGTTGTTGTAGCGTTGAACCCTGGGTCTTCCCCTGTGCCAACAAATGGTTCTGTTGCCGGGACCTGAAACTGTGATTCTTGGGAACTAAGGAAAAATAAGCTTTGTGCAAAATTCAACTTGAAACTGTGGAAGCTCCGTGCGTAGATCTATTGCCCTAGTGTGTAGCATTTTTCTTAACCTGTGAAGCTCTGTGCCAAGAAAAGAGGTAAGATCTGGAATCTCAGTGCTCTGATAAAGGTAAGAATAGTGAAACGTTTTATATCTGAAAGCTTTGTGCTCTATAAAAGTAAGATAAGTGGAAATTTTTGTTTCAACACTATGGATCTAGGTATGATTGATAGATTATGTCTTAGATTGAAAACTGGGGCACTGATAGATGAAAGAAGGTTTGATATGATTAGATATAATAATAACAACGAAAGATATGTTATACCTATGCATAGAGAGATTGTTTGGACTAACAAATGAATGCAGGATCCTAGAAAGAATTTTTTGCAAGTTAGCTACCATGATCCTAGTGCGCAGTTCAGGAAAGGATGGGAATCATTTAAGAGAAAGAGAGGATTAACTTTTTGTTACAGTTGCAAAAGACCAGGACATATGGCTAAGGAATGCCCTGGTAGAAGACCTAGTTGCCTCTGTTGCAAATCTATGGACCATGAAGTATTGGATTTCCCTAGAATGATAGCCAAGCTGGAAAGGATGAATATGAGACAAGAAGACCACGAGAAAATTAAGCAACTGAGATTATGGGAGAACCCCAAAAAGAATCAGAGAAAGTGTTGCTACAGATGAAAGAAACCCTGAATGACCACCGACATGTCAGCTTATCAAATATCTTCAAAGAAAAAGCATGCATAGAAGCAAGAATAAGAGACTTCGACATTGACTGTGTTCTAGATGAGGAAACACAAGTGAATATCATGACAGAAAGAATGAGGAAACACAAGTGGTATTTCCAACCCCAAGCATGTATGTCAGACAAGTTCACCGCTGCAGAGGAAGTTGTCAAAGAAGTTCTCATCGACCTCATGACTGAAAGAGTAATGTCGATGTCTACAAGTATACAAGATTCATCGACGCGAACAGTGAAAGCCTCTCCATCGAATGCACGCAGAGCTAGACCATCCCGACCATTAGCGGAAAAAAGAACCAAGCAAAAAGACGACCTAGCCAATGCAAAGTTGATTCCGATCATATTGCCCGACTACATCTTGCCTCTGTTTGGCACGGTAAATTGTGATAGTGTTCCAAGATATTTTGAGTACACCATAGTTACTGCGTACCTCCAGAAAGGGATATGCGCAGTTCGAGCGCAGCAGGACAAGATCGCAGCATTGAAGTTCAACGACTTCAACCTCGGAGATCGCAAGATATATGGTATGCTCACCCCATATAAATACCTAACCAGGACGAAGGGAAATAATTCAAAGATAATTCCCCATTCATGGACGATGAACCTCGCTCAATCCACCCTGTTGAATGTCATGAAGATCCCACACTTCGATATACACCAGGAAGTCAATTCCTGTGTCAAGATGTTACTGTCATGTTACCATGGTGGCTACTTATGGCTAGAGCGTCGTATTGCATTCGACCCAACACCGATCCACAGGATCACAGGACTGAGTATGCAAGGACCCAACCCGTAGGAATTTTATCCGGGAAAAGCTGTAGATCACGCACTATCACAAAAGATCAAGGATACATATGGCGATGTTGAGAAAGGGATGCGAGGCTATAAGGTATATTATATCCAAAGTGGTGCAGTGCACCTAGCATGCCAACTGATAGCTGGAAAGTTAGTAAGGAAAACTGACCTACACAGGTCACCGCCTTTGTCGTTGACCTCGCAGGGAAGTGCACGGAAGGCCTACAGATGAACTGGATGAAGTACTTAGTTAATCAGTTGGAACTAGACTGTCGAGAAGCAAAAGATCAGGGTTATGAATTTCATTTCAGCTGGCTCCTGGTCCTCATTGCCTTTGTTTCCTGGGAGATGCCGAAAGGTGCAACCTTCCCGGATATAGAGTTATTCGAACCGCTTGCTGTGAAGTTCGCTACCCTTTGGTATTCAAGTGATATGAACAAACAGTGGTAGTCGAATGTTGTGTTTCATACATATTACCTCCACCTAAAGAGAGCCATGGAAGCTGAGCCTCGCATGACTCTGAACACCTTACAGAGATTCTGACCTCTGATGATTTTTAGCGTAGATCGACACTTCATCTACATTACAGCGCGAGTAGATGAACACAAAGAGCATCTCAAGTCATATTATAAACTTACAGAAGAAGACCTTGAGGAGATCACTAAGGAATTGTCTGTTGACCTCCTTATCCCCGCCAACCCTATAGATATGTCTGACCTTGACATCCCAGAGGAAACTAAAAAATAACATAACATACCCAGAAAAAAGAAGACTGAAGAGGTCCACGATTTAAGCAGTGCCTCAAGAAAGACTGCTTCAGTGTCACCTAATCGAGGGGGTGATGACGAAGTAGAAACTGAACAAAATCCAGGTGAAGTAACACCACCCAAAGATGAGGTTGATCCCCTGAAGAAGAGGAAGGTTTCTTCCTTGAAACCTTCTTCCCGGAAGAAATTGAAAGCCTCCATGACTGAGATGCAGACTGTCCTCACCTTTGATGATTTTGACTTCATCATAGCAGCCTTAAACGATGCTTCACTAGAAATAGCAGAGAAACAAGAAGCCAAGCAGGAAAAAATGTATGATAGAATTGAAGTCGAACTCTAAGGGGTACAATAGGCCCTTCAGTCCAATCGCGTAGTTTCCACTGTGCCCTTGCCATCGGGAGAACCATAGTTGGGAGATTAGTGAGCCCAACTCCACCGACTAGCTGATACAGTCGAAGCTCGCCTTCTATAGGCACAAGAAGAAACATAACAAGCCACCCAGGCCTTGAAGCAAGTGCAAGGCGTACTTGTAGAACAACACAGCGCTGCAGAACAGGAAAATATTGCTCTCCAAGTGAAGTTTGATGAAGAAAAAGAACAGATGCAACAAGGAAAAGAACAGTTGCTCGCAGAGCAACTCGAAGTGAAAGAAGCGATCAGCAAAGCGCTTCGCTCTGTGAAAATATTATAAATAAAGGCAGAGGACTGAGTCACACATCAAGTAGAGCAGCTCGCAGGAGCTATCCATCAGCTACATCAACGCATAACAGACTTAGAGATCCAGACAGTGCCTGAGACTCCGTAGGACGTAAGAGATCAAAGAGAAGCAACCACCCAAAGAGCAGTTGAAAGGATAAAGGCACTTGCCATGGAATACAAGCAGCTGAGTAATCACAGTGCCCAGACGTATGAGCAACTCACCAAGAACCCAAAATTGCAGGCACTGGAGTCACAACTCCAAGAAGCGAAGTAGCAAGCAGAGAAAATACAGGCGTAGTTGAAGCCCCTGTCAGTTATGGAAAGAATGAAGTGATCCCAAGAGAAACGCACCGCCCAACAGTAGATCCACACTATCTAGAGCAGAGTTATGGAAGTAACTCAGAGGCTCCAACCTGTACAAGATAAGGCTTACCAACTATTCACAGAAGTCGAAGGTCGAGGAGCAGAATTGGAGTAGGTTGTCAGTGCAGTTGAACAACGCCTAGAGGGACCTATCAACGACTCAGTCATCCAAGAGTTCGTTGAGCAGGAGGTCGTGGCACAGCAACAAGTCCAAGAAAATTGAGCCAAGCTCGAGGATTTTGAAGCAGAACTACCCAGACCAGAGTGACTCCAGATGAGTCACGGGTGAGTGTTGGGGGCATGTTCTCCCTTGACCAAGTTTTTGGATATCCTTGGTCATATTGACCTATTTTTGGGACTTTGATAGGCTGTCAAAGAAGGAGCGCAAGACAAAGCAGAGATCGTGGTATCTCAACCCCCTTTTTTTAGGGATTTTTGGGTTTTGGGATTATGTAACGGGTATGGGAATGTCGGCCCATGGGTTTACCCATGCTTGGGCCCACTTTTGTAATGTATATATAGAAGACTAGGCGATGTAATAAGTGTGGTGGTGAGTAGTGCTAAGTGCTAGAGATTCAATCTGTGTGATGAAGGGATTGTAAGAGTGCTAAGTGCTAAGTATTTTCTTGGTGTGATACTTGCAGAGCTACGTGCAAATCAATGTAAGAAGGCTTGGTGATGTACCCTAGCTCGAAGAAGGAGGATATGGTAGAGTGCGCACATATCTCCTGTCTTCTGAGGAGTAGGATTTTGATGCTATGTGCCTATAAGAAGCTTGACCAAGATAATAAAGAAGAAGAGTTGGTGGACGTAGCCCCAAGGTGGGGGTGAACCACGTACATGTTGTTTTATGCTCTGTGCGATGTGTTGATGTGTTTATGTCTTTACTTTCTAAGTTCTTTGATATAGATAGATAGATCTGTTTATGCTTTGTGTTAACGATGTATATGGATGTTAGATCTGACTTATGTGAACTTGCTTAGTGCTTAAATATGCTAGATCTAATCTATCTCTTTATGCTAATTGCTTAGATATGTTAGATCTGAATGAATGTTACGATGCTCTGTTTTATCTGCGGAGTGGATACTAAGTTGAATGTTGATGAACTGTAGTTGCTAAGTGCTCTGTTAAATATTAGAATCACAGATCTGTGTCCAAGCTAAGGTTGCAGACACTAGAGTCCTGCAACCACCCCTGCCTCTACCTCGGGTGAGACTTCATTTGCTTCGCAGGTGTTGCTGAAAGGGCCAGTAGTTAGGGTTTTGTTGGTGCGTTATTGTAGCATTGTACCCTGGGTCTGCCCCTGTGCCAACAAGGACTAAGATAGACCTACAATCTCTATCTCTTAGTGCATTTTATTCTCCAGGCACCTACACAATCACTAATTTAGTGTTGGGATAAAATTCTCTCATCCATTACCCAAATAACTTGGACATTTCCCTCCTCTACAATTTAGTCCCTCAAGAAATCTATCCTAGCAAGGTTATCGGTTTAGCTAGGAAGAGTCCATCCCTTACACTCTCTAAGAGATCTAGGTAATTTGGTATCCATGGGAAACTCTAGTAATTAAGTGGCCATAAGAAAATCTTTACACCAAACTCTAAATCCCCACTCAATAAACCACCAATTCTCCCTTAATGAGTGAATTTTAATCTTTTGATCTTATACAAGACATCAATTTGTCTATATCGTTGCACATCCATACATGCATTTTGTGTCACAATACAAGTTTAGGATAGTTAATTCTATAACATGTGTGAGGAAGTAAGAAGAACCTTACAAAAACAAAATCACATGTTATATAACAAATGAGAGCACAAATTCCTCAAAAGGGATCATCGACTCCGTTTAGATATTTTGGGTAAAATGCGTTGGGTATTCTTATGATACATAGTGAGATGATTGGAGTCCATGGGTGAAACTTATAAGGCATTTTTAATCTTCTCATCTTGTGGGTGGGATTATAGTAGTATGCATGTCCTTTATAGCTTTTTAATTTTTATTATATTTCTTATTTATAATTGTTTAACATAAATTGTATATAGTTTTAGTCTTGAATTTAACATTGGGAACCTTTACAAAGTATATTTGTAAAATTTACATCACGAAGTCGTTATAACTTAATGTAAATGTCTAAATACATGTCAAAATGTTCACATCATCAAAATACATATATAATATGATCAAATATATTTTAAAGGTCAAGACTAGAGTATTACACTTGAACAAAAATAATGCATGGTCCCTTTCTAAATCACCAAAATTAAACATGAATTTTTTGATGAAGCTTAACCTAAAAAAGAAAGTTAAGGAAGAAATACCAAAAATCATAAAAATAAACCAATTTATGTATATATATATAGGGAACTTGCATGAAACTTATTTAATATGGTAAATCTAATATTCACTTGTATGCATATCGATGGTCCAACATAAATGCATATCTATAACATTATTATCTATAACTTTATTGTTGAAAGTGATTCCCATATCATAATAAACATTGGTCACTAAAAATTTAAGAATATTAATCAAGGACAATCTACCATTAATTAAGATTTTTAAAAGAATTAAGGTTTTTGAATTTCTTTTAAAGACAATTTTCAAAGTTTAGTTTTGAATCTCTTTTAAAGACAATTTTCAAAGTTTAGTTTTGAATCTCTTTTGAAGATAGTTTTCAATTTGAGACTCTTTTCCAACATTGCTTTAAATAAATAGGTAATTAACATGCTAGCGAATATGGATGAGCAATGAGGATAAATTAGAGTAGTTATTTTGTTAGAATGGTTGCATACTATAAAAAAATATTATTTAAACAAATTAAAAGAATAAAAGAAAAAGAGAGTGGGACATATGAAAAGATTAATTTTTTTTATACTATAAAAGAATTAGAATGATTAAGAAAGAGTGGGGAGAATAATGATGATGATGATGATGATTAACGTCCACTAAGACCTAATTGGTCTATCGGACCTTAAGAGGGTAAGTGATTACTTATGATTCTTTAGAATTTTGTTTCTGTGCTCGAAAAGCATTAAGAAAAGCTTTCCAAGATCACCATACTTTTGTTGAGTTAAGAGGTTAGGAAGGTTGGTAGTGTGATCAATATTTTGAAAATGAGATCTAATATGGGTATAGGC